>SNQN01009271.1:0-25992 GCA_008642245.1 Bassia scoparia
TCTTTTTTTATCTATTGGGGATTAAATTAGTCATATTATATAACCTTTTTTTTTATGTTGCTTAGTATGGAAAGTATCAAATTAATATAAGAGAATCGGTTACTTTATATTTTTATATTAAGGTTGCATATTTAAAGTCTTTTTACTATCATTAAGGGTGTTATACTTCTTTACTAAGAAGACACCATTATTCTCTCCCTTGGTGCTAGTTAATAGGATACTGCGTTATTTTTTGCTCTATCATATTACCATACTTTAAATGGCGATGTTGATAAAGTTTGCACCTACGTCTTTTACCCTTAGTAGCGTATCAAAAAATATGTTCCTATATGTGAATAAAGCATTTTGTTCATATTTATTTTTTTATGTGTCTGTTTATCTTGACTGAATCCTATTTTTGTCTTTGCATGTCAAGCGTTAGTGTGATTTCATTAAATTATTTTATGTCAATTTATAGCTATATAGTTCGATTTTTTTAATTATTTCTAGTTTATTTTTTGTTGTATAGCTTGTTGAGCATCCTTTTTTGTGTACTTAACTCTATGATTCAGTTTAGGATTCTCCTAAATTCTTCATTATGTAGCATTTTTCTGTTTTTTTTCTTCTAACCATTATTGTATGTATATCACTTTGTTGTATATTGTTTTATTATACTTCCTTTATTATTTACGCTTAAATTTATTACTTTTCTTTAAGTATTATTATGGTAATAAGAGCCTTAATACGTGACAAATTGGTTCACAGTGGTTCTATCTTCTCCTCCCTCTCAATTTAAGTGGAATTTTAATTCGCGACAGGTATTGGTAGGGTTGTGTGTTGTTGCTTGTTTCACATTTTATCAAGCCCAAGACTTCAAGTGAGGGAGTGGAGTTTATTATTACTATTTATATTACTTTTTCTTATTCAATGGGTCCTCTACTCCATTAGTTTACTTTGTTTAATTGGTCCGGTTCTGTCATGTGGTTTCTCTCCTCTTTATACTTAAGATCTCATTAATATTTTCTGATTATAATTTTGTTCTTATTTTTCTTCTTTTGTTTCTTTGATATTATGTTCATAATTGTTAAATTTATTGTTTCATTAGTTTATATTAAAATAAGTTACAATTGTCCATTTTCTCAGTCTTACTTTTTTGCATTCTCATTGTGTTTTGGACTTCTCCATTTATTTCTTAATTCCGTCCTACAGAATACTATGTTATTATTTGTTTTTTCAATTTTAGCAAATTATTTTGGTTTCTTTATCCATTAACACTCACAAATTTGATAGCTTACAAACACATTTCTAAAATTTCAGGTATTTGTTGAAATTATATTGGCAGGGAAAATAAACAATATCTTCTACTTATTCATGGTAGGTGAATATATTTAAATTAACACTTATATAATTTCACAAGGCATTTCTTCACCTTCACTTTCTTCCTTCCCATTACTCCTGGATACATAAATGGTCTATAGTCTGTAAGTAAGACATCGTCATTATTGTTGATATAACATAGTTGATTAGTCTTTTTTGATTAACTTTCTGCTAATCTCGCCTCATTCTTTTTGGTCCTTTTTGGCTGTTTAATTTCTGTTGTTTTTTTTTAATTTTCTATTGTGCTCCTCTCTCCTCACTTTCATAATTCAGTTTTCTCTCTTTCCAATCTTACTATTCGATCATGCTTTCTAATTTACACCAAATTATAGAGTTTTGTGTTATGTTATCCCATTGTGTTTTATAGTCCTATTTTATTTATTTCAAAATTGCTTGATTCTTAAAGTTTCTCTTCTCTTTGTAGTTTTTTTCCTTGTCATTTTTCTATCCATCATCAATAGTGCTTTCTCGTGTCTCTATATTTTCCTCGGTGACCACGTTAATAATTAATTATTTTAATACATTTTTCTAAGTCTAATTGTTTTATTTTAATTTGTGGAATATGTGTTTTTTGTTATTTTCTATACTTTTTTTGCAGGATCCTTAGATCGGTGCTTACTACTATCAATTCTCTATGATGTAACTCATATTGTTACTTATTTTTATTATTCTCAGTGATCTCCTCTTCCCAGTCTCTGTTCGTTTTCTGAGCAGCTTCTTTCTTCAACTCCTGGAGGTCCTTCTTCTTCCCCTCCTCTTTCAGGTTCTCCATAGTGTTTCCAGCTAATGTATCCTCTATCATTCGATGCAAGTCTCACTCTATTCAAACCTGTTCCGTTTATACTATTCCAATGACTACGAGACTCTCTCGAACAAATGCCAATCTCTCTGCGTCGCTAGCCTCAATGTGATCAGTATGGTTTTCTTTGTCACTATCTAGTCCTCGTGAGTAGCTCCCATTAATCATCACACTAAAGTTCCTTAAATAAGTCCAATATCAATTGGTGTGCTGCTAATTCAAGAGGGTTCTCAATGTTTTGCAAATTCATATTTGTACTACTTGAGGAGTGCTTGTTCCTTCTTATTTCTTCTTTCAATAATTTTGTTTGGAAACATGTGGGTCTTTTTGAGTTAAGTTTTTCATCTCCTCATGGTTGTGTTTACTGAGTCTTGTATTTTCAAGTTGCTCTGTCTTTTGGGCCCAAGGTGTTTGTTAGTTTATACTATCATATGATACTTGGTTCTTGATTTTTCTCACTAAACCTTTTAGTCTTGATACATATCATATATCAACAATGGTTCGGCTTAATTTTTTTTCTTTGATGGCTGTTACTCAGGTTTCATGGTGCTTCATAATCTTGATATTTAACGCTCTCAATGCTCATTCTTGTAAGAGATCACTTAGCTGAGGATATGTTCTGTGGTCAACCTTCAGTTTGTTACAGCTCTAACCTGATTTGTATGTATATGTTTTAGTCTCTTTTTGGCTTGTTAAATCAATGCCCCGCGGACTTGGTACAATGGAATTGCGCTCCTCGTGCTACTCCTTCGGCTATACTAATTTTGCTGAGCTGACTCATCTCTATTCATTTATCACTCTATCATGAGTACCACCTTTTATTTTGCTGGTTTAGTTATTGACTCGATAATCAATTGTTACAGACTTCTTCTCCTTATTTTCTCTTCAATCAAATTCATCAGTTTTCTTGTCTTACTTCTTGATACAGCTTTCTCCTTGAAAGACCTTGGTCTTTGTCTATTTCTTAGTTCGAGGTGATCACACTCTCAAGGCCTAGATAAGATAGTTCTTTACTATTTGCTAATCTTGTTGGGTCGTTGTTACATAGTCCTTCGCTTTAAACCGCACAAATCACATTGTTTCTCACCCTCCTACTCATCTCTGCACTATGGGCTCTCTCTATCTCTATCCAGTGAATTGAATATTCGTACTTCAATTGTGTGGCTTTATATTTTATGTCCTCTTCTCATCTTCGTATTGACATCGCCTTTGCGTGATAAGCTCTCTCAGTTACGTATACACCGTTGGTATACTCATTGGGTTGTCGTATGTCGTCTCCTTCGTTATCATTAATGGGACATCACCACATGGTCTTCAATTATTCTATGACTCGCCATGCATCATCATGCTTATATATAACCGATCGCTGAATTTGGGAGCGGTTCCTATGTGTTGTGACCTGTATACGTTCAACTTCCACTCGTGTAGCCTATTTTCTTTTGTCTATCTGACTTGGTTTGGTTATGCTATTTCTTTCTTGGAGCTCCAATGAATATAAATAAGGAGTGGCTCGTTCCTCTATACGTTATTTAGTTTTTGTCAAGTCTCGTGTAAGAGCCATACATACATCGGCTGCAATTTTGTTTGGCTTTCGATCTACTTCATACTATCATCTTTTTCTTTGTAATATCACGTGTTCTGCTCTTACTTGCTTGATTATTTTCTCAGTGCTCACAAATTTTTTTACAATTATCTTGATTTTCTTTCTTGCAATGATAACAATCTATCTCTAGATTTTCTTTTGTTGATAAGAAGTACAGTTCAAGGTCTCCTTCGTGTATCTTTTTACGTCATTGTTTGGTGTTGATGATCTGTTTGCCTGTATTTGCTTGACTAAACTATTCCTCTTTCTCATGTTTTCTTATACTTCTATACCAAATTTGGGTATTGGATAATCATCCCTCACTCATTTTTTGCGGTGTGGGATATTAATGAATTATGTTCAAATTATTTTATGTTAACTTACTAAGTCATTTCATTATTGTTAATGTTCATGCTTTCTCTTGTTGTAGCTTGTTGAATAGACTTCTATAACAACTCAAGATTCAGATTAGTTTCCTAATCTTTTTGGTTAGCATTCTCTCTTGTTTATTTCTCAACTATTTATTGTTTATATTATTACACTTTTGTATTTACTCTCCTAATATTTACGCATAAATTTTTATTTATTATTATATGTAATCTTATAAAGGTTTTGCTCTAATGACAGTGATGCTTATTGCAGATTCCTTTCTACAGGACTGTAAATTTTAGTCTAAGAATAAGATATAATTTCAACAACTATTTTTTTTCGGTTTTATACTAGTTCCATATATAATTATACAAAAATAGTTTTTGCGTGTCACCAAACCACAAACGAAGATTCCACAAGGTGTACCATGTGACACGTGTGTTATTAGTGTTGAACCGATCCATCTCACACATAACTTTAACCTTATTGGCAAAGTGTAGACACCCAAAAGTATCTCCCCAAAATGAAATATGCCGATGAGAAAGTACGACTTTTTCGATATAGATTTGGGATTTCGTGAATTTGCGTACTTTTCGAAAATCGATTTGATTCTCGTAAAGATGAGCGAACAATAATCTCATTTTAATTACAACCCATTTGCACTAAAGTCGAATTAAAGTTGTTTAGACTACGAAAAACTATACATCAGGAATCCATTAATAGTACGAAACAAGTAAATAATATTATTCTATTTTTAAGGCTTTTTTCTTATTTTAGATTGATTTTAGAATATTTTCATATAATGAATTCTATAATAAAAATCCACTTATTCATTTTTGTGCATTCTTATTTTGAAATTCCACAAAAGAATTAATTTAGAATTTTTTCCTGATTATATCTTTGATTCTATGATTATTTTAACAAGTTTTAATAAATAATTTTACAAACAATAAAATAATATCAGAAATTCTTAGATAAAATCCAGTTAATTCGAAGAATGATTCAGAAAATATTCTAGAAGATTTATCAGATTCACAAAGTTTTATCCAAACATGGATAAAGCTTAATTCAAGATAGCAAAAATCTAGATATGTCAAAAATACGGATGAAAAAAATACTCGAAAAAACGAAGGAGATACTAAAGTAGGACGAATGGTATGGGGGTTGAGTGGATGCTAACGTCACCAACAACCAAATACGTTAACGATATATGAATAACATATATAGATCCTATAAATAGACTGACATGATACTCATGACATAATATACGGTCTCCATAACCGTAAGATACGCACACACTTTTCTATCTAATCACTTTCACCCGTATACTCCTATAAATACATGCTCTCAACGATGCTTAAAGTGAACACAAAAAATCAATTATCAGAATCAAACGAAAAATCATTATATTAGTTGCAATATCAAAGTCTCTCGAAGTTCTCTATTCAATCTCATACATAAACATATCAAATCACTTCAAAATCAAAAGTCCCATCGTAATCATCACAATTTCGAAGTCGTGATCTTTGCCGATTTCGTACAAATTCTGAGGCTATTCAATCAACTTCTCTGCTCTCTCTATTCTTCTTTGTATTAATTTTTGGTTAATTACAATACATTGAATTCGTTTGGTCCTTGGTTTCAACCATGTAAATTACATGTTGTTTTCAATTGTTTTCGACTATCACAAATGTTTTAAATATAATTGTCCAATGCTAACAAATCCTTTGTTGTGATAAGCATCAATTGGAATCAAAGTTTTTGAAGCACTAACTGTTTGCTTTTGTATTGATAGCATACAAGGTAAGTTTAATTTGATATATTTGAGTTTTCATTCTGTATATTCTTATTTTCTTGATCTTTGTGCCTATGACTCTTTCGAATTGCTTTAATCAAGAATCCGAAATTGCTTGATACACATTAATTCAGAATACATCCATGAACGTGGATTTTAGGCACTATAATTTATTGATTTAGAAGTGGTCACAAATCGTTGGAATACGTACTATGCATGCATCATAGAAATCAAACTGTTGTAATAATATTAAGGTTAATGCCGCTTTCTAAGAGTCAATTCGATAGGCTCTTTGGATTCAATGATTTGATTATTGAACTAATGAGACCGAGTAGAGGCCGCTAACAATGCAGGCGGATTGGGTCAAGAAGATATTATTCTGTAACCTGTCCCGAACCCACACTCTGGTTACCAGACCAATACAGTGGGACCAATTAGTTTGGTCACCATTGTTCACAGGTCCGTGAATTAATTGTACAGCACGCTGGCTACCACTCTAATCGATCACATCCCTCAATCGCACTCACATGTGGGATTGTGCTCAAGCCGACAAGGGTCACACGCTTCACTAGGCTCAAGAATATGTGCATATACTTATCAACCCCCTCCATGAAGGTCCTTAGGGCTTGAAAATGTGGACGCAGCTATTATGCCCGCATATAATTAATTATCTTATAATTGTGAGTGAGAGAAGGAGAAGACATTCTATTACTTCGGACTCTTTTATGGTTAACGCTGGCTGTGTGATACCATGTATATATCGTTACTCAATCTCATCTTGTATCCTTAATTATTGAGAACCCAAACATTGTTGAGTTGATACTCTAAAATCCGTTGTATATGAGTTAATTAACAAATTCTTCATATATTGTTTACTCAACATATATTAGTTATAATTTGATGGATTAAATATTAATTTTATGTTCTATAAAAAGAACTTGAATAGATATAATGTAAAAATTTAATAGAATAATGAATTGAAAGATATGATCTTTTATAAAATCATAGCGATTGAATGAATCTTTAAAACAGATTTTTGATTCAAAACCATTAGTTTAACCAATGCAATGAAACAAAACTTAAAAAACTTTTGCGACGATGAAGTCCTTTTGTACATGGGCAATATTTTTTAATAAATTGGTATTCATTTTGCCAAAAAAATGTTTTTTTTTAGTTATAGTTGGTTTTCTTACTCTGTAATTAAATTGATTTTTAATGTGGGTTTTTTGCAAAACGAAAATGATTTATAAAGGTTTTTTTTATAAAATCACAAATTATATGTGAATTGAAAAGAAGATTTATTTTTCATTTATATACTATTCATATATTAATTGTAGTATGGGATATTCGTTATTAGAAAAGCTCATTCCGTTATTTTATGTGTATGTGCTGGATCATCTGTGATTGAATGATAATTGAAATATAATATATGGAGGAGGAGATAAATTAGGTATAGATTAGATTGGCTTTGTGGCCATCTTATTAGGCTCATTTCCCTCCAATATCAGACCTTAATCTTGAGCTTTCAAGTGCAATTTTGCCCCATTTTAGCTCGTTTGCGTCTCACTTGTGTTTGAAAAATGGGATTGTGTAAAGGGATAGCAAATTTGAGTATGTTTTTATGTTTTGGCACCTACTTTTGACATCTTTATGAGTGTTGTTGGTCTACAGAGGCCATCATCCAGCGAGCTTGAGGCATTCAGTGAGTTGAATGAGCCGAGGAGCAAGCATTGGAGCAAGTGGGAAAGCTGGGCTTTGGGAGAACAAGGGAATGAGAAGATTACTTTCAAACTAGGAGCCTGATTTGCCGCTCAAAGTGGAGCATGAATAATGTCCTTCAAGCTTATTGAAGACGATTGACTCACTCTTGGGGATGAGCGACCAAGCTAGGAAGGTGGATGGTCAAGTTTGTTTCGAGAGCGGCTTAAAATATTGCTCAGCTCATTATTGAAGCGACCCTGCAATAGAGCTCAGTATGAGCAGACATATGGAGCGACCTTAATGACGCTCATTCAAAGAGAAATACGAGGTTTTTCAGAAGCGAATTCGCTCAGCATTTGGGAAGAGTGATCGCTCAAACCTGAGCGAAACACTGCGATCTCAGATGTCCGTTCGTCAAATTGCGAGATCCACTCATGGGTTGGAGACCTCTTGAGTCGACCGCTCAGAAACCTTGAGCGATCGCTCCAGGGCCCTTTGGACACGCTCAGGCCCTAAGCGTGGACCTGTTTTTCGGGTTTCTTCTTCTGGGTTTGTGCTTGTTAATTTTGGCCCATTTTGCCCGATGATATATATACTCTTAGCGTCATTTCTTGTTGTAACACAGAATTTTTACACACTATTCCTCCATAAGATTTTAAGAGAGAGGAGAAACACATAGTTTAGGATAGAAAAGAAATCTGCTTAAGATTCTAGAAATTTGTAAATCAACACTATCCTTCATTCTTCATCAATCAATCAAGTTTTCGATATCATTTCTTTAACTCTTACTCATTATGACTTGATTTGCCAATTGTTCATGAGTTGGTTTTGCTAGTGTTTAAGTCTTTATTTTTACTACTTTCTAATATTGCATTTTGAAGTAATACCGACGTTTAGCTACTGATATAAAAAAAATGCTTAAACCAATTCGTTGTGCACTCAATCAAATGATGTAATGAGTAGTCTCTCCTAAGACTAGTGTGATGATTGCATGAATTGATGTTGGGGATTTGTTCTTGTTATAGCTTGAAATATGGGAATGGGTGGTTCTTGAGTGTGTGAAGCATACTTGATGGCCCATTGATCAAGGTTAGCCCCTATGTTGGATTTCATTTCAGAGCTTGTTCTATGAAAGCCATGATTGTTGTCCTCTTCATTATTCAAAAGACCAAACCATAGTAATGGCTATCGAGAAGGGATATGACGACTGATAGTATTGTTTGTTCTTAGAATAATTGATAATGAGTGGGTTGTTTTGAGAGAGATTGGTGAGGCCTAACTAGAGGATAAACCCATCTCCTCTTCCTATCGACCAATCAATCACTTCGTTGGGAGCCCTAGCGGGACGGGGGGAGAAAATAGAGAGAACAATGATCCCCTTTATCACGACTTTCAAGGAAGTTTGACATGGCATTCCCCAATCTTTATTGATCATCCGATCACTTGTCTTAGTATTATTTAATTCATTGGATTTGATCAAATTGTAGGTAAAGTTGTTAAGTTTGTTTTAACATGATTTCCACATAAAGAATAAGACCTTATACGCTAAGATTAATCTGGAATTAAATATATTTGCCTCCTTGAAGATCGATACCACACTCGCCTATATAAAAATCTAGGAGTTTTCGAACGAGAGTATTCCAAAAGCCTTATCAGATTATAGTATGAACTTGAATTAAACTATAAATGAATTGAACTTAAATTTAAATTACTATTAATTGAGATAGAACTTATTTAAATACTATAGAATAAGTCCAAGAATAAAGAAAAACTCTATATTATATAAAACGTAAAAGTAGCCTCATTCGATAACTAAATATACAATATGTCTCAATAAATGCAATCACTTATTAGAATACTATATCTTTTGCTTACACTCTCATCATCTCATCATCACTTCACTTCTCTCCAGCAACACAAACATCCTCTGCGCCGCGCACACACACACACACGAACACAGCGCACACACACACACACACTTATGCCGACACATAGCAACGACACACAACACACACACGGACGCATATCACACCACACACACCCACAAACACGCCACAACACACACACACCACACACCACACACACACACACAACACACACAACCAACACACACACACACAACACACACACACAACACTCAAGCCACCAACACCAAAAACACAACCACATCACCAACAACACACAACACATAAAATCACCACACACAACACAAACAACACACACACACACACACCACACACACACACACACACACCACACACATAACAAAAAGAAACAAAAACCACACAACACAAAAAACAACACACACACACAACAACAAACCACTACAACACACAACACAACACACACACACAAACACACAACACATATACACACAACACACCAAAAAACACACACAACACACATCACATCACACACACACACACACACACACAACAAAACACACACACAACACACACACAACACAACATGTAGTAACTAATGGGTGGTAAACCTGGTCGGATACTATGATATCCATACTTGTTTTTAGCACACATACAAGCCTTCAACAGTCACCATACACTAGAGAGCGAAAACCTGGAATATCATCCAGGAGTCATGTTGAATGTGGTCAGCTACTTTGTAAATTTCCAAAATTATTAATGAGAAGAAAATTTAAGGAAAAATTAAGAGAAATTATAGGTATTAGTAAAGAAAGGAGTGAGTGAGATTCGTGGAAGAGGAACAAAAAGTTGGTTAGCCATTATAGGAGCATTAGAAGCAGGGACACAACGAAATCCACAAAATTTAATAATCTGTCAATTTTTTATTAGTTTATATGTCTTATACATGTCGACTTGACTTAGGTACTCTACTTCAAGTGGGTACGCAAAAGTAGACATTATATAAAAGATAAATTTCATGGTGAGTATATACGAGTTATTTAGTCTATAGTACATGAGTTACCAGTTCGGAAATTTCCATGTTTTTTTATTTTATATTGTCAACTATCAATAACTTTTTTCTAGGCTAGATATATTGTGAAAATACAACTTTATATTATATCGGTTAATTTGCATGTAAAAACCATCTTATCTGCTATTTTCTTTGCCTAAAACCATATTAATAACTATTTGTTTTTGACTATCATCTTCTCATCGGTTTTCGGCGTTGTCCTCACGTGCAAGTCACGTGATTTACTAAAAACCTCAAATTTTCCCCCTTTTTCGTCATTTATGTTTGTTTGAGGTCGAAGTGTTCAATTTTGTTCGTTTGYYCCCTTTGTTGCGGTTGCTCTTAATGAGGTTTGTTTGTTGTTGGAGTGCAATTGAGGAGCATGAAGTGACTACTCATACTTTAAATTAAAATGGAGATGAMATGAGAAACATACAATTATGACGAAAAAAGGAAAAAYGAAAAATGTGAGTTCAACACTGGTTTCCAGCGAGAAGAAGGTAGCCAACAACTAKAATAGCTAAATAATATAAGATGYTTTTACATACACAATTAATGCTAGATAATATGGGTTTTCACAAAATAGGCCCTATYCAAAAAATAATTTAAAAAATTGTTTTTTTATAAAATTAATTAGATTGATTAGTCTTATTTTCCAAGTCTGCTAATAAGTACCTAAACCAGGAGTCCATGACCATAGAATTGTGATCATAATATTTCCTTGCTTTTTAAATCAAAATCAATCAATGTATATATAATTGACAATTGTTTTAGTTCTCATTGTAATATTTCTTTAATTTAGATATGGTTCGGGATTCTTTGATCTACACGTACCTATAATTTAAAATACTCCTCTGTATCAAATTAATTGCAACAAACTAAATTTCACGCATTTTAGATTGAAATTAACACTGTAAACGAGCAAATTAATATATTAAATAATTTAACACAATGAAATATATATTTGTGCATTTTAAATTAAAGATTGATTCCCTCTCAAAAAAATCTAAATTATTAGGACTGAGCAAAATCGTTCAAAAAATAACATGGTTTTCATAAGATATATCCCTCAACTTCCTTGTGTCCACCTTAATTTTTTTTAAGCACTAATCTCTTTTTATAAAAAAAAAAAAACATAAAAGGGTTATGGTTGGAAAGAAAAATTGAGAGACACGTTTAGAGAATTTTAAAATACTCGGATACAACATAGAAAGTGAAAATACGGGGTATACCTTATAAAAACCAAAATAAAATCTATATATGCCACAATCACTATCGTTAATTTTAAATTTCCAAAGCATAAGTTATTGGGGTTAACTAATGAACAAAAAGAATGATCATTATTAATACTTTAACATACATTAGTGATTGGCAGATGATGTGCTTTGCTAAACAACCACCATTTTCTCTCTTATCATCATTTTAGTCCTCTTCAATCACTTAACACCAGAAAAAGACCTATCTTTGGTTATATTGGCTACAACAAGCCTTGCACTTAAAGGAAGCAAAGTCATTGGTGCTTATAATGGTTAATTAGAAAATTTACTTTTACACTAAAATAGCATTTTACCTATAATATATAGTGGAGGTTGTTATAAGTTGTTAGGACCACCAACTCCAACAACACCAATTTTATTTTTATTTTCATTTTATCATCAATTCTTATTGCTTTTCCTATTCTCAACTATAATAATATATTATAAATATCAATAGTATTTCTTTTTTGGGTTACATATATTTTATTATTCCTAGGATCTTTTTGAAATGGGATTGGAATAAATACAAAGTCATTGTTCTAGGAATGTTTGCTTGTTAGTAGTGCTTAGTTTTTGTAACTTCAACAACAAGGTTAGAAAAATGAGTACGCGAGGTTTATCAAGTGTGTTACTGTTGAGAGATGGAGCTGTAGGAAACATGCATGCTTATTTCGTATACTAGCAACACTTTCCCTACGGTAAGTAGTACGAATTTCGTGCATTTTGTGTATATCTTCTCTAATTCGTGGTGTGTTATAATTCAAAGGGATGAAGCGCTTGCTTGAGGTCCATGATAGGAGTCCAAGCAGGGATCTCGAGTTTAAAACTTATATAACGGTTATGAAAAAAGGGTTATTGAATTAAAACTCGAGCTTGTATTTGAATCATTCATGGTGTTCGTTTTCAAAATAATCGACCTTACTTAGTTTAAATGTATATGTGCCCAGTAAACACACTTCTTATGTTCTTTTATTCAAGATTAGAACTTTAGAAGCATTTGCAAAAGTTATTAAGACTTGATTTGATGTTATCACGAAAATGTTCGTCAATAAAAATTCACTTGCCACCAATAATACAAGAGCTACTAAGTAATTTTTTTTTTCTGATGTATTTGTGGCTTCACATACAGGATATGTTTCCGACGCGTTTTCGACAACTTCAGCGCTAATGTGGTGGTGGACGGTAACACGGTGAACCTTGGCTCTTTGGGATACAGCAGGTTTGTTCATATTCTCCAATAATTTACGCATGTTTATTACAGGTATAATTATTGCATAATTTTTATTTGGTACGATGATTTGATGAAGTGATATTTCAGGGCAAGAAAGACTATAATCGATTTAAGGCCATTAAGTTACAGGGGAGCTGATGTGTTTCTGTTAGCCTTTCACTTATCAGCAAGGCTAGCTACGAGAATATCTACAAGAAGGTACGTTCATAATCTTAACAATTTTGATTTGATCCAAAATAATTGGGATTGCGCCTTTGTAATAAATCACAACTTTACACTATTTGGATTTGGGTTGGGCCGTTGCGATGTCACTGGGGGTGGGACACTTAATTTTTGAAACAAGTCCGGCCCGTTTTTTTTTGGCCCGAAGCTCAAAATAGCGCTCGCATGTCAATTGGTATATTATACACCCCACCTCCTTTTAATATGCACTCCCGTCCTCTACGTGTATTAGGGTTTTTGTTATTTTAGTTAAGTTTTTCATTTATTAATTTTGATAACAAGGGGGAGGGGTTGCATATACAAGGTGGGGAGGAGTGTGTGTAATAATTTGCACATCGGCCTGTTGGCTTTTTTGTCCTTTAGGTCAATGTCCGGCACTATTACCCTAATATTCGAGCTAAACCCCTCAAAATTTTGGGTTAAAGCCTGGCTTGACTGAACCATTAGACCCAAATACCTTTTTTGGCTCAAAATTTGACCCTTCTATTTGTTCATCGTTATAAATGAACTAATTGTAAAATAGTTGTTTGGAAATTTGAATTTGAACGTAAAATCGACCGTATCTAATAGTCTAATACAATACCAAATTCCGATAGAAGAAATCTGATGTTTGCTTGTATGTTTTGAACCCAGTGGATCCCTGAGCTGAAACACTATGCCCCAACATGTGCCGATTGTGCTAGGTTGGAACCAAATTGGGTAATATTACACACGACCAACTTCTATAACTCTACATAATAAGTATTGCATCAATTAGCTTTCCTTGCAATGAACGAAAATGAACAAAAAAACATTTCAATTGGAGTAATTTTAAAGTTGAAACAATCATATGCAGATTTGAGGGATGACCGAAGCAATTCGTTAAGGACCACCCCTGGTACAACTCCAATAACTACTTCACAGGTTAGTTGATTCTGAACTATAATTGTTTGATTGATATTGATATTAGACTTGTTCTAAAAGTTACTTCCTAATCCCCATAATTGTCATAATTATGAGTATGCTAGATATCAATGAGTTATATCCGTCCGTTTTCAAATACGTCAATCTTCTAAAGTTATTACTTCTTCGATATACAACGTGCAAATAGTTTTAGTTGTACACAGAAAATTATAGCGATTAGATATTAATACGTCTATAACATTGACGAACGAGATTAACAAGATCCCACATGACGATGAATGTTCTTACATAAAAATCACAAATTTAATTCAAAAAGACATTATTTGAATATGCCTATAGACAAAAAGATCCAATATTAAAGAACGAGCCAAGATATAAGAGTCCCCACAATATACTATATTATCAATTGCACATCAAATTTGAAATTTAAAAAATGGTGTTTATTATGTCAAAACTAAATCAATTTGTTGGAGTGTTGAAAGTGACACCCAAGATTTAAGTCAATATTCAGATTGAAGCTTAATTTTGTTAATTTATTATGGATTTAAGATCAATATTCAAAATAAATTGTGTGTATCCTCGTATGATTATATCGAAATGATACGAATCTGCATGTAAGAGTGCATTGTATTTTAGAAGACAAAATGTGTAAGAAAACAAATTAGATTTGGTATGAATAAGTTTCAATTGAAGAGCTGGATTATTTGTAATATAGATATGTATCACTTCAGCAGTGGGTGCAGGAGTTTGAAAAGTAAGATGATATTGGGTCTGGTCAGATGTTTACATTGAATGCAGTGGCCAAAACCCAACAGGTAACTTCTCATCTCCTAAATTTCTGTTTATTTTAGTCTTAGAAATGCATTTTGTGTATTGAGTGGGCTCAACTTGTTTGTTCTTGGTCAATGCATAGTGCCCGAAATAATTCAAATTCCCAGGCCCAAAGCCCAACTGTACGCTTTCTGTATTAAGCATTGTGTCCCATAAAAAAAATGCCACATTTTCAAGTTCATTGAAAGTGCATTTAGGTGTCTGTTTGGTTAGAATGTAATTGTAAATCAAATATTTTCAATGATAAATGATTTTCATGAAAAATCAAATTTCATTGAAACATTTTTCTTAATTGTTTCGCATGGTAAAAAACATGATGCAAAATAAGGAGATTGATGGGGATTCTAGGACTAATTAGAGAGGATAAATCATATGGAAGAAGAAATAAAGTTTTCGTCTTTCATGTTTTGCAAGAAAAATTTAACTCTCGTGGAAAGATCGGTTTTCCCTTTTACCACTTACAATGTATCAGCACAAACAATGCAAAAATTGGTAATAGGAGAGAATAAACAACTTATTCTAATAAAAAAAGATTACGATACGAAATCTTAATTTGAAGTCTTAGAGGCAAGTCTTAATGGCATATCTAAGTTCGAACTAATGTGTCTAATAGGCCTAATAAGCTTTCATATGGTTCAATTTCGACAGAATGTGAAGACGGTGTTTGATGCTGCAATTAAGGTTGCAATGAGGCCACCCAAGAGGAAGAAGAAGCATGCTGGCCGGAAGTTTCGATCATGCACGCTCCTCTAATGCAAAGGACAGTTGTGATACAACTCTCTTTATATGTTATTGTTGTTCATTGCTAGTTTACAGTGATGAACATTGCTAAACAAGCCATAGTTTTGCTGTAACATATTGCATATATATACATGCATTCATCTAATATTAAAGAAGCAGTGCTATAACTTGGTGCACTTGGCATTCTAGTCCTTAAGTGATGATGCTGGAAATTACAGGCTATTCTATTGAATTATTATTTTATTTTGTTTTTGTTCTCAAAACAGTCATGTTTATACAATTAAGAATCAAAAGCTTAATTCATAGTGCTTGTTTAGCTATGCAAGTATGGAATTTGTTTTGTTCCGATAAAAATAGAGATTTTTTTTATGGCGATATATACTCCCTCCGTTTCATTAACCATATCATATGCATCGTGTTAAATATTTTGAAACTAATAAAATAAATTAAGGGAATGGGGTTAAAAAAAAAAAGTGGTTAGTTGTACATGGGTGATTGGGTGTTGTAGGTGATATAAATAGATCCCATATGGCCATATAGTGTAACACAACAAATAAAAATATATACTTCGTATATAATGTTCCAAAATGGAATAAAATGAAAATACAAATAATTTCATGAAATGTTTGTATGAGAAAAATAACATAAATTTCATGAAATGGAGGGAATACTTGAAATAATAATCCAATTTCTTAAAAAGTTTTAATTACCTTTCATGTATATTGTAGGAATTCATCGAGTGAAATTCATTAAAGTATAAAACCCTAGGCAAGTGGATATTTTCGCTGAATTTATGTGTACTGCTTAACTTTTGCATTTATATGTTTCATGTGAAATAATTACTTGTTCTATATAAACTCAACCAAACAACTATTTACGTTTTAATTGATAGTTATTCTAAACTCTCCCTACTATTTCCTAATTCTATAAATTAGATATTCTCATGGTCGACCAAACACCAACCATTTCATAGTTTTTTTTCATGAAATAAAACAAACTTTCCATCAAAAATAGAAGTAAGTTCTTGCAGTGACGGGTGCAGGATTTTAAAATTGGGGGGACAAATTATGAACGTTTATATACGGATAAAATTATTATTAAAAAATGCAAATTAGTTTAATATGAATAATTTGACAGAGTCGTATTATATTAAATTAATTGAACCTCGATCGTCATATTAAATTAATTGAACCTCGATCATTAGTCAAAACTTTAGCAAAATTAGACTTATATATACACGCGAAGCGTGAAACAAATTTTGATTTTTTTATACAGTAGTCAATTTTGAAAACTTCAGCTAAATTAGTCATCTTATATACACGCGAAGCGTGCAAAAAAATTTCATTATTTTATAGACAATTTTCAAAATTTCAACAAAATTAGTTTCATATGTTCAATGTACGTGAAGTGTGCAACAAATTTTGATTTTTTTTCTATAGCCGATTTACATTACTCTGTATAAGGTCATTTTAATATTAATTCTTATATAAACAATAAATTATTTAAGCTTATTGAGAAGGAGATAAATATTAAAACAATAGGGTTTGAACCCATGACCCTAGAAATTAGACACAAGATATCTAACCACTTGAGCTAACTTTTCTTTGTGATATATTATTACTCTCTTTTGTATTTATTATATGTATTCAGATTACTTTTTTACAAAAACAGTTTTTTTCCGATTTTTTTTTTTTTTTTTGAAAATGGGGGGGACAAGTGTCCCCTTGTCCCCCCTGCTGCGTCCGCCAGTGAGTTCTTGTGAAAACCAAACAAGCAAGTTTTAGAGTAGATACCTAAATCGGCTAAATGTGGCGTTTTGCAAGGGATCAAAGCATGTTTGCTAGACAAGTAAAAGATGGGAGTTTCGAAATTAAAATAAGGATAAGAATTTTGGCGCCCACCTACAATAGATGGGTATCTATTATAAAAAATTGACACTAAATTGTGGTGGCTTGCAGTGTCGTCTTAGACC
The DNA here is from genome assembly GCA_008642245.1 of Bassia scoparia. NCBI lineage: Eukaryota > Viridiplantae > Streptophyta > Magnoliopsida > Caryophyllales > Amaranthaceae > Bassia > Bassia scoparia. The sequence goes on from SNQN01009271.1 coordinate 17,693, forward strand.
TTTTTGGGGCTCGGAGCGAAAATAAAAAAAATGGGTCCCCTAAGCCAATTTATCGATAAATAACTTAATAAATTTCAAACATATATAAATTAAATATTAAGAAGTATGCCAAGATTAAATATTACATAATAATCCTCCTTGAACTAAGTTTATCGACCAAATCTTTACAATTTAAGGGTTAAATTCACTTATTAAACATAGTATTTATAAAAAAAGTATTAGCATTAACAAATAGATGTTAAAAGTTTAACTCGTAGCGAACTAAATTAAGTGGAATACAAAAGTTAAAGTTATAGGAATTCACTTGGAATCAAACAAAAACTACTCAGTATATTTTTTTATAATTTTTTATGTAAAATTTTCAATTTTTTTTCAAAACTGTGAAACCCCTAAAAATAGGGGCCTTGAGCGATCGGTCACCTTGCTCCCCTACTAAGCCCCCTCTGGTGGCTTGATGGGACAAGATACTTGAGAATAGGCACTCTATAAACCTCACTCATTGACCCATAAAGAAGCACAAATTTGTAAAATATGATGGATGTTTTGSTCTTATGATTATGTCTATTTTTTGAATAAACAATTCTTAGTATGTGAATAAATAATCCTTTCCTCACACCCCAAACGGTGTGTGATTAATCATTTTTCGTCAAATTCAATATTGTGCTTCTCCGGCTACATAATTTGGAAATACTAGCCATTACAAGGCAAGCTAAGGCATCATTCAATATTGTGAGTTAATTTTCTTAGCTGTCAATGGTAAGAATTGGATCTTATACAAAATTTACCAACCATACCTCTAATATGGTCGTGTGTAGCATAACTAGGATTACGATGTCAGATGGATAGAACTATACAATAGTCTTTTAATTGTCCATCCACAAAGGAATGCAGAAATGACTGATCCCTCTTATGAATAAGCATAGTGACTACGATAAAGTGTCACTGTTCGTACTAGCACCTATTATTTTATATTGAAATGGATCTGACTGAATAAAATGCTGCTGAATTAAATCAAATCGTTTGATATGAAACTAATATAAACTAAAGATAATAAATGACTAAGCTTGTTTGAATTCGAAGTGAATTGAATAAACTTGTTACATACAATCAGACCAAAGAAACTGAGCTTTTCGAATGCAGTACAATTAGATGATTTCTCTATGTATGAATATAACACTGTCACTACTACATCTTATTATACATTGCATATGTGTCTTCAGCCAACCTCATTGAGAATTGGCCTTCAGTTCGATACAATATCATATCAAGTAACACAGGGTTCAAAGAAGTGCTAGAGAAAAACTAACAATAATACAGTAGTATATGAATTGATGATGTAGCCAGATTAATGAAATAGAAGTCACTAGATGAGTATATAATACCTATTACTATGGCATATCCAAATTAATGCATTGCAAATGCAAGTCTTCATAAATTAAGTCAAGGGTTGCTTGCACGAACGTGCAGGAGTTCAAACAAAGCTGTAAAACTGTTAAAATTCTAATTAGAGAAGGAAGAATGAACTTCTGGACAAGACTTTTCAACTCCAGTTTAAGGTAAAAAAATATAGAGAAAAAAGAAAGAAAACAAAAAAGCATCCAATCCCATTTCAAATTCCAACCATATAAGACTAATATCCTTTCTTTTTGTCAGCTTGCTTGTTCTTGTCTTTACCTATACAAGAAGCTTGTCAATGTCTTATGATATGTATGATCCAATTCAGAATCATACAACTCTCTTTTGTAATTTATTTACTCGCTTCTCCTTCCTATATTTGGGGATTACGAGTGGTTTGCAGTGTATTTTATTTTACGTGCTTTGCTACTTACTACAGTATCTGACATTATGGTCTTGCATATACAGAAGTGCTGCATAACTGTGTATGGTGCAGAAACAACACGGAAGAAAACAGAGACAGATAAAAAAATGGTAATTTATTCGTTTTTTAAATGTTGTATACAGTCATCCAATCTTCATATTATAGCGATATTAAGGAGATCCTGCTAATTTCTATTAATATAGTAAAAATAGGAACCTTCATTTGGTTATTTGTATTCATTATAAGAAGTTGTTAGGCACTTTCAATTACCATTCCACAAAATTCTATTCTGGTCTTAATCAAATCTTTTCACTAATTACATCATGAAAAAACTGCACACTAGAATATTTTATGGTGTGGAATATCTCATTGATATAGAATTCATCTCCGAAGAAATACTTTCTCAAAAATATGAGTTTTTTGATATGACCATGTATAACTTCCTCACGTCTATTAAAATATAATAGTGTAGAACTTTAATTGAAATTTTTCTTACAGTGACCCATTATGAAAAGATTGTAACAATATCTTTAATACGGAGATAGTAATTTTTATTGTGTCTATACACATTAGAGATATAATGGGTTACAATTTCGTCTCAAAATATGTGAAAAGTTAAATGGAACAACTAAAAAACTGAGTGGGTAGCCATTATGTAACTTTTAAAAAGTTTAAAGTTGCATAAAGAGCGCTATCTTTCTTTAGATTTAATTTCATGATAATTCAATTCAATTTAGTTTAAAGAAACAAAACCCAACATCTACAATAGTAGTAATAGAAATAAAATGTTCACCTCACTTAATTTTGTTTATCACATAATCACATACTCCGTACTTCACAAACTATTAGAAAAAATAGTAAGATTTTATCTCCGTTGTAATTACCTCGCAAATTGGCCGATTAGGTCAGTATTGGTTGAAAAATATCGGGTTTTGATCGTTTTTCAGTTTGGTCATTTTTCGGTAATGGTTCGAATTTCTTTGTTTATGATCCAAAGTTTTAGCTAACCGGTCAATTTAATTTTTTTTAATTCTTTGATGTTTCGCAAAAGATAGACAAAAACACTGCCTAAGTATTTGGGCTTTAAAAGTGATTTTACTAGAAAAATCGATCAAATCGATCGATCAAATCAATAACAAGTCACTCAATATTTTATAACGGATTTACGGATTCAGTCAAAAATAAATTTCGATTGCTACTTGTATGTTCATGGTCCAATTTTTCAGGTCAATTTTCGAATCAAAAGGTCGTGTTTATTTTTGTCGGGTATAGTTMTAAAGCGGAGGCATTAGTCAATAAATAAATGAGCTTGATTGATAGTCTCGTCTCTCAATCGATGAATTTGAACATCTAGAAATAGATGGGGGGCAAGTTTTTTTAAAAATGAAAGTGAGATAAAAGGGAGACAAATAGGCATATAGATACTAGAGTGTGTTGAGTGATGGGGATATATGATAGTACATCAGATGTGATATATAGGTAGCATTGCAAATAATAGGGCAAAAAACAGAAATATCCTACAAATTAATTAATAAATTTGAAAATGAATGAATGAATGAATTAAATGATATTCCTTCTCACAACGTCACGTTTAGTTACTGTTTTGGATGAACCGTCACGTTTCACTAAATCACAACCTTCATTTATGGTCACACCTCTACCACGTCCTCTCACCCCTTCAATTCTTCCTTTTTAATTTTTTTTTTCTGATTTTGGAGAAAAATAATCAAATTATATATAGCATTTAATGTATTTCCTCCGTTTCGAAAAGATTGCAACTTTTGTCATTATCGGCAATATCAAATTAATTGCAACTTTCTACACATTTCTATTTTTAGTAAAAAAAAAGCTTGTGAAATTACTATATTGTCCTTACTAAAACACCTAATAAAATCATTAGTCTAATATAAATAAATATTACAAGTAATCTAATCTAACAACTAATCTAATCCTAATGTAATAACTCCCTCCCAATTACACTCACCTACCTACCCCACCACCTTATTTCCCTCCACTCTCACTGATCCTCATCAAACTCACTCATCTTCTCGAAGAACCCTAACCCTAGGTTTCGAGAAACATCCACTCCCTCATCTTCTCCAGTCCAATTCAACGATTAAATTCATCAAGTCTCTTCATCTGCTTTCCCTGTTTTGTTTCGAAATTCCAATTTCTATAAAAATCCACTATTTGTTGAGTTCCTTTTTTACTCGATTTTGTCGAGAACCCAGAAAATCCACTCTTTTTCGAGTTCCTTTTTTGATTTGAAGGTTGAAGATGGTGTTAGACTTGACTCCCTTGTACGATCAAATGGATTACGCATCCAGAGATGATATGGATTGGATTGCCGATGTTTGTGAAGGGATTGAAAATGGCTCCACTTACCCTCACATCTTCTACCACAATGGAGATCGTGAGAGATTTGTGAGTCATCAGATCTACAACGCCTTGGGTGCTGTTCTTGGTAAGTTAACGAAGTCTGATCCTTGTTACAAAAAGTATTTGGAGAATTTGGAAAAGGAAAAAATTGAGTGGGGAAGGAAGCATTTTAGGGATTATGCTGTCCAAAAGCTCATGGAAGGGGAGGATCCAATGCCTCCTTCTCCTCTTGAAATTGTGGACCTTGCTACTGATGATGAAAACCCTAACCCTAACGATGAATTGGGTGAGAGTTCCAGGAAAAGAAAGGGGAAGGGCATTCTGGTAGATGATGGCCATCAGTTGGTTCCTGCTTATTGTGGGTCGAAGGTGGAGGAGAAGGCCAAGGCTGCGAGTGGGGATGGGAGACAGTTGGTCTGTGCTCTCAGGATAGCAGATGCCTCCACTATTGAGGAGGTGGCAAAGATGGAGGCCAAGGCTAAGGCCAAGGCTAATTCTGTGTCACCAAAGCCTAACCGTATGGGTACGAGGTCTACCCCGAGGCTTCCTTACTGGCCATTGCAGAAAAGGGCTCCACTTAGGCCCAAGAAGCTTGTCATTGCGGAGTGCATCTCCGATGATGATGATGATGATCCTCTTATTTCTGTGGTGCCTGATTCTCAAGACTGGTATTATTATTCTTAACCTTGCTTGATGTTGAGTTCCATTTGGATTTATGTTGCTGTGTTGGTTGATTGTGAGGTAAATTGGGTTAATTTTTGGATTTGTTGCTGTGTTGGTTGATTGTGACCTAAATTGGATTGATTTTTGGATTTGTTGCTGTGTTGGTTGATTGTGAGCTAAATTCGATTGATTTTTGGATTTGTTGCTGTGTTGGTTTTTGGATTGTGACTGTGTTGGTTTTTGGATTATTGGTGCTGTGTTGGTTTGTTGTGAGGAAATTTGGGTTTCTTTTATGACCCTTGCTTGATGTTGAGTTCCATTGACCCTTATGTTGCTGTGTTGGTTGATTGTGAGCTAAATTGGGTTAATTTTTGGATTTGTTGCTGTGTTGGTTGATTGTGAGCTAAATTGGATTGATTTTTGGATTTGTTGCTGTGTTGGTTTTTGGATTGTGACTGTGTTGGTTTTTGGATTATTGGTGCTGTGTTGGTTTGCTGTGAGGAAATTTGGGTTTGTTTTTTGACCCTTGCTTGATGTTGAGTTCCATTGACCCTTATGTTGCTGTGTTGGTTGATTGTGAGCTAAATTGGGTTAATTTTTGGATTTGTTGCTGTGTTGGTTGATTGTGAGCTAAATTGGATTGATTTTTGGATTTGTTGCTCTGTTGGTTTTTGGATTGTGACTGTATTGGTTTTTGGATAATTGGTGCTGTTTTGGTTTGCTGTGAGGTAATTTGGGTTTGTTTTCTGACCCTTGCTTGATGTTGAGTTCCATTTGACCCTTTTGTGTTGGTTTGTTTTGTGACCCTTGGTATTCATTGAGTTCCATTGTGACTTGTAAAACCAAATGATGAAGGAACTCATTGACGTATCCCTCTGGTTTAGTTTGCCCTACTACTTGGAGGCAAACCAATGTCGAGGGTTAACTATTTATTAGTTGCTCCATTGGTAATGCCACCAACGTAGTGGTTATGGAAGATTAGGCAGAGGTTGATTAATGTCATAAAAGTTTACCTGATGGTTTAGGGGTGAAGTGATTGATGAATGATGACCTTTGGATTAGTTTAGATTGCATCTCGATGACATTAGTGAGAGATGTATTCAATGAGTTTGTTAGTTGTTTTTCATTTGCCACTACTTGTTTGTTATTGTGATTTGTTAGTTGAGTTCCAAAACTTTATGTTGGCCATAGAGTTCCAAATGTGTAATTCATTCATTAACATGTGACCAAATAGTACATTGATAACACATTTATACATTCACATGTCTAGTTTCAATACAAAAGCCCCCACTGTAATACTTTGACAATAACCAAAGTGCCACCCTAATCCATTAATCTGCAACCAAAAACCAAAATGATACCACATACAAACTGACTGCCAATAAAATACTACTACTAAAAACTTATATCAATCACATAACCCACCCAAAAAATTTAAAATAAAGAAGGTTATGTGAGGCAGTTCTGTTATGCTTGCTGTTGCTTCTAATCTTCATCAACTCCCATTTGTTCTACCATTTCTGCCTCCATGTTGTTTGCATTGATGAACCTCTCATTCAAGTAATTCACAGCATCATCCACTATCTGTTGTGGGAGGGAAACATTTTCAGGAAGTTGCCCCAACCTGTCAAGCCTTTCCTTGCCTACATGTGGGATCTTGTAACCATTGGAACCCCTTGCCTTTAGTATTTCAACCATGAAATGTTGCAACTGTAACCAACAATAATGCATTTGTCTTGGCTCATACCACTCATACGCTTCTTCAACCTTTTCTATGAGTTCCTCTACTGTCTTTGGAAATGAGTGATATTGAATGGATTGAAATCCATTGAATAAACCCAAGTCTAATACATTGAGATCTGGTGACTGTGGTGGTTGGAACACTAGCTGTATCTTGAACCCATTGCTAGTGGCTACTCTTTGAAACTCATCATCCATTCCAGTGATATGTGGTCTTGCATTATCTTGTTGGATAAATATTTCCTTTGAAAGCTGTTCTGGCCACTTGGCTTTGATGTCCGGAATGATTTTATCCACTAGTAGCTTCCTTATGACAACTTGTGTGACATTGAGGATTGGCTTAGTCTCTAGAGTTCCTGCTGCTCTGTTCTTTGAAGTTTTCTTGGCCCTCTCATATGTGACTAAGGGATAAATCCCAAACTTGCCATCATGTAATAAATTACCTGCAGTGTCATACAATGGCCTAGATACTACACCCATGAACATCACTTTTATTTTGTACCTTTTCGATTGTTGGCATCTGTAGGGATTGTCTTCCCTTGGTAGCAAAATAAATCTTCTTTTTTCAAGGTTCAAGTAGAACCATTTCTCATCGATGTGTATGACATTTCTCATATCATGGAACTCAGCTTGTGCCCCATTACTGCCTGGATGTATATGTTGCAGAACCCATATCATTCTCGATATTTTGTGGTTTTCTGTTAACTTTGGATGGTTGTTGCTTGTGTGACTTCTGAGTTTTCCTTTCTTTAATAACCTGTGTACCACTATTGGTGGTACCTTAAGTGCACCAGCAAATGCTCTGATTGTAGTCCTTAGATGAAGTGGAACAGATTGTAGGAATGTTTCATCGTATTCCTTTGCTTTTCTGCCACAAATTCCAATTTTTTTGCTCCTGACATCAATCACTTCCCCCACTTGTCTTTGTGTCTTTAAGTCTTTGAAGAGCCTCGAAATTGTGCTCTTGTGAACACCAATAGCGTCAGCCAACTTTCTTAGAAAACCATGGGGGACTTTATTTCCCTTAATGTGTTCCAAAAGTTGTTGCACAACATGGTTCCTCTGCTGCAATGTCAGATTCTTGTTGCTCCTCCTAGTAATGCTTGAGTTGTTGCCATTTGTTGTGTTGCCTGAGTTGTTGTTGTTTGGATTGTTGACTGAGTTGTTGCCATTTGCTTCAGATGCAGCTTCACCATTTGTATTGCTTGCCAACAGCCCCTCCTGACCAAGAATGAAGTCGGTGTCGAACAACCAATCCTCATCCATGTTGAAGCCAGATTTTTGTAGAGTTGTTCACTTGTATTTTTGTAAAAACTAACCTAGATTAAACCTTAATTAGGTGCTGTGTGTGCAAGTGTGACTGCCTAAAACAAGCGGATCAACGTGGAGTTGACATTTGTCACTCCTTGATTCACTATCTTATAGTATCATATAATATATGTTTATTAAAATTATGAACATATATAAAATCTTTACTATTTTAATTATTTTAATTGATTTTGTTTCTAAATATCAACTAATGTAATAAGGTTTTATGATCATACATATCATAAAAGTAAACTTCCTAAACTAATCATACAATCAATATTATTGAGTTAGATTAGATGCAAATATATAAAAAGTACAAGAAAGGATAATGTATGTTTACATGTAAATAAAAAAAAGTATATTTCGAAGATACATACATATATCACTAATA
>SNQN01009273.1:10210-22661 GCA_008642245.1 Bassia scoparia
CGGTAGGAAGCTATTTTGATTTGGAGAAAGTTTGGTAGGGAGAGATGCTCGCAACCTATTTGCAATAATTTTTGCAACGACCTTATAGCTCGTATTACACAAGCTAATTGGCTTGAAACTTCGAATCGAGTCAGGGTTCTCCGTTTTAGRAATCAAAGCAATTACTGYGGTGTTCTTGTTTTCAGGCATGACTTTCTTCTCGAAGACTTCAGAGATTACCCCCACAAAATCTGCAGCTATAGTGTCCCAAAAACGCTTGTAGAACAGGGCATGGAATCCATCAGGCCCGGGTGCCTTATAAGATCCCATTCCCATTACTGTGTCATGAATTTCCAGTCCAGAGGGAACATCGAAGACAACAATTCTCTCCTCCTGGGCCACAAAAGGAGGTGTGTCTATGTCCAAACATGAAGAAGTCAGGGAGGTTGAGTAAAGTTTTTCAAAGTAGCATTTAATATGATCCCTGATTTCTTGGGGCTCCGTTAATTCCTCACCCACCCCGGATGTTAAATGGAGAATCCGATTTCTTTTTCTCCTCACCATAACAACTCGATGAAATTAAGTCGTATTTCTTTCATCTTCAATCAGCCAGTTGACCCGTGCCTTCATTATCCAAAAGACTTCTTCCTGACGAAGGATCCCATTAAGTTCCTCGATGAGGGCCCCTTCTAAACGCMCCATTGAAGGCTGGGTTGGGTTTGTACACAAGCTTCGTTGGATGCCTTCAATGCGTGCCATCACCCTTGCCTTCTTCTTCCTCAGATTCCCAAAAACCTCCCTATTCCACTTTTTGCAAGCCATGGAGAAGGAATGGATTTTACTTTGAAAGTCAGTGTGTTGAGATCACCAGAAATCATTGGTAAACGATTGGAAAGTGAGCTCATAGCACCACATCGGCTCAAAACGGAAGACATTGAGCTTTTGGGCTGATWTTTTTGTTAAGTTCAAAAGAAGGGGATAATGGTCTGAAGATATGCGGGCAAGGTGTTTTAAAGAGCCATTAGGAAACATTGCAAGCCAGTCCAGGCNTTTTTGTTAAGTTCAAAAGAAGGGGATAATGGTCTGAAGATATGCGGGCAAGGTGTTTTAAAGAGCCATTAGGAAACATTGCAAGCCAGTCCAGGCRTTGCATAATAACACCCGTCTTACATCTTTTAACCCAAGTGAATTTTGGGACGATAAAGCCCATATCCTGAAGGCCACAATAAGTAAAGCAGTCTACAAAGGCACTGATTTTAAACTGCTTGGGCAGTCTGTCTCCAAACCGCTCATCAGGAGCCCAAATATCATTAAAGTCGCCAATGGCAACCCAAGGAAAATCCATTATTTCAGAAAGAAAGGAGAACYCTGACCATAATTGTTTACGTAAATGAAAAGAGACATTGTCATACACATCAGAAAGGAAAAACTTCTCAAKAGAGGAGCTTACCTCAATAACGCCATGGACTCCCTGCCGATTGACCCTGATTGGCTCGAAGGAAAGGGCATGGGAGTACCACATCACAATTCTGCCATCGGAAAGTCCAACTGGATCCACCACAAAGTGCTTGTCAAAGGGGAGTTTGCTCATCACCACATGTGCATTCTCATTGCCAACTTGTGTTTCTAAAATAACCACCATTAAAGGAGAGTGTTGCTGGATTAGAAGTTTCATATTGGATATGAACGTCGATCGCGCAATCCCCCTTGCGTTCCAATAAATAATATTCATCTTAGGCTCGATTAGAGGGGGTGAAACCACACTGTCCACCATGTCGCTTCCCTTCCMTGGGTAGAGTGACCGCACCACCTTCTTTGCCCAATCGTACACCAAAATCGCCGAAGGATTCACTGAAAAACCGATTTGCTTTTCTCTCCCGTGAGCTCCGGCGGATTCCCAATTGGCACGGAGTTTGAGCTGCCTCTCCCAATTGGTTGTTGTGAAAATCCCCACATAGTTCGAGCGGCCCATCACTTCGATTTCTCTTGTGAAGAGACTTAGTTGAAAGAGGTTCCTCTATTTCGGAAGTAACACCGGGGGGTCTATCAGAGTCGCCAAGAATTCTGGAATCTTTTCCCTTGAGCCCATTTCGTCCAACTTGCGCATACCCCAGTCGATCAACACCCTGATCACCTTGGGCAACGCCTGCATGCCTACCATCGAGGGGAGATGGGCAGGAAGATTATTAAAAATTATAAAAGTACACATATATGAAACTAATGAAAGTAACCTTGCACTCTTTTACTTTAACAATTGTGTCTTCCAATTATATATTGTATAACTTGTGTACATCATACAGTATATAATTAAACTTTCGGCACCCCATTCTATGTAACACTAAGGGCTACACACACATACACATGCACGCACGCACACGCGCGCACACACACACAAATATATATATATATATATATATATATATATATATAGAGAGAGAGAGAGAGAGAGAGAGAGAGAGAGAGAGAGAGAGAGAGAGAGAGAGAGAGAGAGAGAGAGAGAGAGTCAGGATCCAATGAAAACCACATGTTATATGAAAACGTGAAAACCAAAATAAATGGGTACATTTTACATTTTAAGGGGTACATACAAGCAGTAAAGGGGTACACAAGACTTTCAGCTACTGTTGATGAACAGTACACGTGTACCCCTTTAAACCTTCAATGTACCCCAAATTGAAATACAAGTATATACATAGATTCAATCGTGACCGTCCATCTCCAAATCCTACGGTCAAAATTAAAAGCTTTTAGTTTTCACCTAAGGTTTGTGTTTTCTCATGATCCTATTCCTATATATATGCACAAGATATGTACAAACACAAATCGAAAGTTTGACATGTAACATTATTTATATGTAAGTTATTACAAAGATGGAGAAGAACAAGTTTAATGCATATATTTGGAGTAACATTCATCCGTTTAACAAGAATCCATGAATTGTGAACAAAGAAAGAGAATCGTACCAGTATGTTTCAATCCAATGTCACTTTGTTCTTCACTCCACAGAGCTTCTTCATGTGCCTTTGGTATCGATCTAATGCCTAGTTTGTACTGCAACATTTCCGAGTGTTGAGAATATAAGATATGGTAGATAGGATAATTCTGTTCTTAGTTCTAACTTATTAAAGATTAGTTATATATGCTTGAATGAGAATAATAATAATCAGTTTTAATAATTTGTTTGTTAAAAATTCAAATGAATGTTTTTAAGTGCATTAGGTCTCCCAAAAAATCCCACATAAGGCCACATTATTGTCTTAAAAAATCTCATATCACTTATTGAATAAGCCAAGAAAAAAGTATTAATTGACTGAAAATGTAATTTGGATACAATTATCACAGTTCTTAATGCTATTAGCAATTCTATTCCTACATACTCATATGTAAACTATAGTTGTCAAACGGGCATGGGCCGCGCCCTTCACGGGGAGTGCAAGTCCACATTACAAGATCAAGGAGGTTCCACCTCAAAACCATATGGCAATGAGAGGAGTATCCSCTTAGCCTTATAATGTGGTCTCAACTCTTGAATTCTTTCAATATGGAATTTATCAACACTTCCCATCAATTCCAATGTGGGACAATACACACTCACATGTGGGTTGTTCATGGGCTCAACACTCTCCCTCACATGTGAATTGTTCGTAAGTTGGCCTAGATCAATCACACCCAACCTGGGCTCTGATACCATGTTAAAATAGGCCCGGGCCGCGCCCATCATGGGGAGTGCAAGTCCACATCACAAGAACAAGGAGATTCCACCTCAAAACCATATGGTTAGAAGAAGATCCACCATAGAAGGTCAAAATTGTTTTTCTTTTGTTTTGGTTGAAAACACTTCTCATTTTCAATAACGAGTACTAAGTGATYTTCCTTCACGATTCCCATTTTAAATAAGGGGTAGAAAATAATTTTCTCAAACGAAAAGGTTGCTCTTTAGAAGAGGAAAATTAATACTCCGTAGGAAAGTTTTTACACATTTTCATTTTAGGGCCTGTTTACATTAACTRAAATCAACTGWACTGAACTGAATTGAATTGAATATTTTATGAGAGAGARAAATTGGGTTAAGAACTGAACTGAATGGAGCCAAACTAAACTGAAAATAAGCTAATGAAAACATGTTCTAACTGAAATCAACTAAACTAAACTGAACTGAATGGAGCTGAACTGAACTGAACTAAATGGAGCTGAACTGAACTGAACTGAATTGAATATTTTATGAGAGAGAGAAATTGGGTTAAGAACTTAACTGAAATGAACGGAGTTAAACTGAACTGAACTGAATGGAGTTGAACTGATCTGAACAGAAAATAAGCTAATGTAAACAGGCCCTTAGTACGTCCTTACCTTTTGATTTTTTTCCTCCATGTTACTTCCACATTAAGTTTTTTCTTCGTATTTTCAAAAAAGAAATCATGTTTATATAATTATGTTTTATAACATTGTGTTTTCTGAAAACATAGTTTACATGAAACACATTTTTATTTAAAATAAAATCCTTAAGTTGGGAAGGACGAGAAAAGATTATTAATTAAGGACATTTTCCTTTCCTCTCTTATGAAAAATGATGGAACTATGGGTGTGCATGTGTAGATCATATATTTATAATAAGTGAAGATAAKAAGTATGGATATAAAACTTCATTCCCATGTTTTTTCATATATTTGGTTGGAAAGTAGTGTTACAAAAATAATTTCAAACTTCCATGAATTATTAAGTATTAAGGAAAAACTAAGTTTTAGAAAATAAAATAAAAAAATCTTTAAGTTTCGCTTTGATATAAAATATTGGAGTTTGAGCCAAATAATGTACTCCGTATATCAAGCCAATCTTAAAGGCTATTGTTTATTGGGAGTAGTGAAGCACTATAGGTGTTTTTTTACGGACCCTACATCTATTATATTAAACAAAWCCAACACCTAATAACTTACTCATACCCCTCCCAAAACCACTGCATCCAAAAATAACTCACCATACAACACTTCCCTCCACAGAAACAGATCCAATTTATTTCAACCTTTTTTTTTTAAAAAAACCCTTTTTTATCTTCCTAACTACCCATTTTTTTATATATAGTTAAAAAAAAACATCAACAAAAAGATAAAAATAAAATAACTAATAAAAAACATATCTTCTGCAATTACACTGTGTTGTTTTTTATTTTTTTTTACACCAAGAATTTAACCACTCTTGTGCTAAAATGACTTATTTCACTTTCATTTTCGTTTGTTTCTTTTAGCAACATTTTTTAAAATGAATCTTACGGTGCAATTTTACTATGCTTTGTAGACTAAGAATCAAATTAATTCAAATAAGTGTCATTTTGTTTACAAATCATGTATAAACAAATTATCGTTCCAAGGTTATAAACTATTGTTAAGAACCTTGAGGTTCTTTCAGTAAACTCACCTTAATGACGAAAAACAAAGAATTGAAGGCTTGGTTCGCGTGCTATCAAAAAGTACTATTAGAATGAACCCCGTAGTAGAGTGGTAAACGGATCAGTGAATCCACATGGATAGAAGCAACTATCACTGGGATTAACTGAATTAAAGCATCTAAGACTAATAAAGAATCTTGGTGTTGGTGATGGGAATCGAATTAAGGACTAATGAAATGATGACAATGATAAATAAAAACTATATCATTTGGATCTGACTATGGTTCACTCTTATAGCAGTAATTCACAAGTAATTACGGCATTAACATATGTACATACAGGTTAAGTCAAAATAGGTCAGCTCTCTCGAATCAATTAACCATAGAACTACTCCAACCGTATCTCTTACCTACGGAAATCTCGTTCACAGCTGATTGACCGTGTCTTGTGCTAAGGTCTTCATTCAATCTAGAGACTTGTACTAGAAATTAAGCAATTAAGTCGGCGCCCTACGAATTGATTAACACAGAAGAGCAATCTAATAGGAAATTGATTAAAAGCCAATAGCTGATCGAATCAAACACAAATACATGTCAATCTATTGCTATGATCCCAACTCGGCCCTAAGATTGAACTTACTCTCACTCATATTGAATTAAGCGATATATAGTGATTGGGGAAAAACTATTCAAAAGCAAAACAGTATAAAAGCGATAAAGAATAGTTAAGGGATAAATAATTAACACAAGTGCATCGTATCAATGAATAATTGATGAGCTTTATTGATATTCCAAATCAATGAGAAACTAGGGTTCTTCACAATACGTATTGAGGTTTTCCAATAAAATCTAATAAAAAAAAAAATGGTTACAAGATTAGGATTTTCCTCCTAAATACTTGTTTTTTCCGAATTAAGAGGCTGACTAAATTACAAAAATGCCTCCTCATTAAAGCCAAACAAGTCAGAAACGAGATGCCAACGTGACCCAAACGATCGGATGAACTGCTAAAACGATCGATTTGAGCTGGTTCTTCTTGCTTGCCTTTCTTCGCTTAATCCGCCCTATCTACCTCCCGTGAAGCTTCATAGTGCTTTATATACTCAGAATTCGATCACAATGCGTATGAAAAGATCCTAAAACTAGTCAAAACACTAAATACACAATACTTGTAGCAAAATGGTTAGGAGGCCAAAATCAACTAAAGGCACAAGATGAGGGGAAAAACCAGATAACTAATCCAATAATTTCAAACTCCCCAAGCCAAACTTCTTGCTTGTCCTCAACAAGTTTGTAGTACTCACAAGCAAGCCATCTCCCCATAAAAAAAATCGCAAGGACTCATGACAATTCCCCGCCAAAGATCCCAAGTACTCAGATGCTTATCCAAAACTGAATCATCACAACCAACCAACATAAAGAAAAGAGACAAAATAAGTGAGATTCTTGTTAGTGGTTGCTTTCTTTGTGTGGTGGTTACAATGAACCCATCACTCACCACCACATGCGCAAATGTACCCTGAACACTTTTGTGCCTAAATCACTAAAGGCAACCCTCCATCTCACCAAATCATGTGTTTGCAAAAAAGGATGACAATAGCACTCAAACCTACAAGCACTCACAAGTGCAACACAACAACGACCTGCAGGTACTCAATCACGACATTCAATGACACATGGTTTACAGTGAGGACTTTAAAGCTTGTAATAGGCTAAGAGTTAGGGTAGGATTAATTTTGTGGGAAATGTGAGCTAGAGTCTAATTAAAGGCAGGCATTCTCAATCAATCTAAATAGCCAAGTGATAAGCGCTAAGACAACTCCAGTTAAACCCACATCAATGAACCAACAACCCAATTCAAGAACAGCGGAACATATCGTATCATCATCTTTGTTGCATACAAAACCAGTGGCAAGGGCATTATTTGATAATAAACTATAATAGAAGCTTACTTTTGGATTTTTTTTGTTTTTTTGAATCATGAAATACAAAACATCAACTTTTGCTTGCACCTTACATCAGAAATGTGACAACACGTCAAGCTAAGGACCAATGTGAACAAACCCACACACCAATATCCACCAGGCACACGAGGCCTCCACAAGAAAAGCACCCACCGAAACACCACAACCCAATATGCTCCCATCTAGACTTGGATTACGGAACAAGCCAAATGGATTGAATGAGGTGAAGATGAATGAAGAGAATCGCTAAATCAGGATCAAGGATAATATGTTTCCAACACTGGCACGACTACCTAAAACGAAGCCTCCTTATATGCTTCATCACAGACGAATACGCAATAGACAAGTACAACCAAGATTAACGAGAAGGTGACACACGGGACTAGCCACCCAAGAAAGAATATTGATATTATGATTAAGCTCAATCAATCTCAAGTTCAAGTTCTTCCTGCGTTCCAATGATATATCAGGCTAGTCACTTGTCAATCTAAATCCAGTTGGGATTAGAAGCAATCACAAGTTTCACTACGTCGAGTTCAAGCTCACACACAAAAAATTTCAACAAAGGCGGAAGAGCATGCGTTCAAAGCAGATACCATATCATCACTCAAGAGCAAAGACTCACTATTTTTTCTACTACACTAAGAAGCATTGACATTTTTGGTTCAGTAAACTCGGCCCACTGCGTCTAGTAATGTACACGAACTTCAACTATCCTAGAAAGCATAAATCTAACTAGAAAGCAATAACTACTCAAAACGCACTCACATAAAGAGTCTATTTTTCCCCAGCCGATCTGTAATGTCTCATATGCTAGGTGGAGGAAAAGGAAACAAGCACCTCAATCCATATCATCTATCATCATCAACCCACGACCGAACCATACCCTGATAACTGCTCCAAAACCGACGGGCCAAAGCCACGGCACTCCAGATTTGCGCCCAAGCCCTCGTAAGGGGTAAGCTGTACCAGAGGGTAAGGCCTTATATCGGGTTAAGTGTTGCCTATGCCTAGCAAATAATAATACATGGGGTAAATTGCATAGAGGATCGGAGTCTCCAAAATGGTTAGACGTGTGCTTAACCGGCGTCAAACGATCCCCCAATCTTTGTCTGGGGGCGATTAGCAAGATTGGTTATGACCCTACTAAGGCATTGTAGTCGGGGGAGGGAGGAATAAGCCGGGCTGAGGCTGGGGCTCGGTGAGGTGCGGGTTGCAGACGTCAAGTAACACCATTCTTGTAGAGTCTTGGAGCAAAGCCGTGTGAGGGCTCGGAAAGAGACGAGAAGGTGGGGTTGCGCTGTCTTCCTTAGCAAGGACCATATGCCCTAAGTTACTGGCCTCGTACACCCATCGAAGGGAGGTCCGAAAGTAGTAGGAGTCTATAGTAGTAGTCTTAGGAACTTGAGTACTTCGGACTCCATCAATCGGGTACTTGCTCGGAAGACTCGCCAAGCCCCAAACACAATCTCAACATCTGTCTTGGGACGGGCGAGCGTAGCAAACGAATGACGAACAACAATGATGCCCCTGTTTATTTGTAGTGTAGCCATGTTCGGAATATAGGTAACCACCCAAATATTTGTCTTCCATTGGTCATGTTGTCGCCTCATTCTACGAAACGGTCCCGCATGAACCGTTGCAATACGACACTACCGGTTGATTAATAAACCGCATGCAATTTTGGTAATTCGTACATGCAACCGGTCAAAGTACCACAATAACAACACAACGGGGACGGGGGGTTTCATGTGTTGGGTATGGTAACAACCAAACTTTGACAGAGCACAAGAGATGCATGATCCCTGGGGTTAAAACACACTGTATCGGTACGGTACGTATGAACGTATCTCATGCAGTTTACAAGTCAAAGAGATAAAATTCTAAAGACATTTTTGGGTAGTATAGCAATAGTTGATATAAGTTAAGGCATGCCTAAAACTACACACAACGGCTGTATTCATCCTCGAGACTGCGAGGGTGCATATAGTTATTATAAAAAACGAGTTTGCAATGAAACCCTCGTCCTATAAGTTGAAGAAATTTTCCTTGCAGAGGCCGTCCCGGAAACAATTCCCGGTAGTCGGGTCGCGTGTAGTGCCTCCCGTCGTGTTGGAGGTTGCACGGCATGCCCTGTCGTCCTCCATCTCTTGTACGGGTTGCTAGGTGGGCTCCTCCTCCGGCTCTCTTCCTTCTCCTTCTAGAACGCCATTTATGTTTTCTGTGTGGTGATAAATGGAGTATGCAGTAAGTGAGTAGCGAAAGAGATTGAACTGGAGATGTAGAGATGAAAGGAAAGAGAATGGGCTTAAAGCAAGATTTGGATGAGTAATTGTAAGAGAAGGGGATTTTTAGTTTTGTGGTTATGGAGATTTAGTGGTGTTGAGAGTTGAGATGATAATGGTGGGATGAGAGTGATGTGAGTAACAGAAATAAGAGAGGAGAGGGACCGGACTGGATTAGATAAAGTGATAAAAATCCACGTGAGCCATGAGATCCAGATTTTCGCACAAATTCCAAGCCAATCATCTGTTTGACCTGATCGAGCGGTTTGGGTCCATGAGTTATTTTTCATCTGAAGGCTAGTCGATCGAACGCATGAACCGACGATAAACTGTCGGTTTGAACTGAACCGATCGGTTTGAGGCTACGGTCCTAGATAACTCAACTCCGCGCAGTCGATCGACCAGTGAACCTATTAACCCAACACGATCGCGTTTGGGGTATGCCTAAAATTTCCTTCGTCTCGCAGTTATATCGGAACGCCCCATGGAGTGCCAGATCTTCGTAGATAGCCGCGCACCTCCGCATGTACCCACCACCGATCAGTAACGATTTGGGCCTTGAACTCAGGTTTTAGCGTTGATCATATATCTAATGCATGCTCACCGTCGATCTTGAACTTGAACTACACCAACGATGTTTCCATAACCGGATCGGTTTGAACCTCTAGTGTAATTTCCATAGTCTCAGTGAGAGTCGGTTGGATCAAACCTACTACCCATAGATCCGGTTGAGCTCACTGTAATTACCTTCCTCTTGGCATCGATCGATTGGTGATTCTACGACACCCAAAACCGATCGATTCTAAACCCAACCGATGGTTTGGTCTTACGAAGCTCTTTGACGCAGGCACTTATTGAAATTTTTGATCAATTCCCTCATCCTCACTCACCTCAAAAGTTCTACATACGCTACAGCTAAGTACATCACTAAAATTCTATAAAGGCAATAACTTAGCGGTTGCCTCCCGGCAGCGCTTTGTTTAATGTCACAGAGCCTGATGTATTACCGCTACGCTTCAGTGATGATGTTCCTCAGAGGCTATAGAACCGTCATCAAACCCCCATTGCGCTTCCAATGTATAATTTCAGACGTTGTTCATGGTGGCTTTGAACTTCTCACCGTTTATCATTTTGGAAGCTTCAACGAACTTAAATTCTCACTCATAGTAATGGAGAATGGACCGCTCCACTACGACTTAAGCTTTCCAGGAAAGCCGTAGTCTAGTTGAACAGACACTTAGTCCCCTCTGTAAAATTCTCTTCACACATCTTCTTGTCGTGCCTCATTTAGTCTTTCTCCTTGTAATGTGTGTTGAGTCCCCCTCAAGCTGTTGAGTATGACGCAATGCCACGTTGGGCAAGAAGGGTACATCTGGGTTGCTGAATACATGCCTGGTACTGAGACAGCTGAGAAACTGATTCTATGGTCAATTGAAAGAAAGTAGAATATGTATCGTAAGTGATACACTTCTCGTGACATCTGGTTTTGCATAACTCTATCGTTCGGATATTTAGTGATTTCTCTTACAGTACGTTTCCAAACTCTCTAGCGTTCAGAGAAAGTCTTCGAGTACCCGTAATCGTTCGGTTAATATCTATTGCCTAATCGTTAAAATGAAGATTCCAAGGAGCAAGCTTTGTAAGATGTTGTAGATATGAAAATTATTTCAGAGTTTAGCCTAGATCTTTTACTATTGTATAAATGCTAGAGTTATGGCGTGATTTTGTTTCTTGTGAAGACAAATAGTGTGACTTTTCTTCTATGAGTTGTAGTAGAAGCACAAATCTAGACCAGTTGGTTAGTTGCTTCATACACTCACCAGTTGGCAATATCGATCTCAGACAGTACTCTACTGTTCTCATGCCACTCTGATCACCTTTGTCGATGCTACGTTAAAGTTGTTCGATACGATTTCTAAAGATTTTGAACACTGTCAAGCTGATCTATGTACGAGTAGTTATGCTGTGGGATATATTCATGAATTGTTTTTGTCCGTATTCAATCTACTAGAATATTATTCTTTTTGTATAAAAAGTAATATTCTTGTAAACTTTGCCTAAAATATGTGTGGATTTTTGGGAAACAAATATCTTGCATATTTCACGGGTTCACTATGATCGAATTGCAAGGCTCCTTTTTTGCCACAATATAAATATTCACAATGTATAGAACACTCTTCAGTCTGATTTCTCTCTTGCGAGTTTTAAGAGTTATTTTTTGAGAGAAGAAAAGTCTTAGGTTTTTAAACATCAGCAAGCATAGATCATCGAGTGCATATATGAACTTAATTTATCCTTGTTACGCTCTTGATGAGAGTTATTTGAGAGAAGATTATGTATTGGATCTCAACAAGGGGTTGGTGATCGGGTAGCATTTTGAGAGTCAATTGCGAGTGCTTGTGAGTTCAAGTCGAAATAGCACACTGGGTTGATGTGGGGTTTCCTTTGTGTGAGAGGTTTTTACATTGAAGAGAGTGAGCGGTTACTATATTATTCAAGTAAGTAGAATAATAAAAGTACTAGGTTAGGAGGACGTATCCCAAAGTTTGGGTCTGAACCTCGTTAATCTCGGTGTATCCTTTATTATTGCCGATATATTTCTATTCTAACTGTTTAAGCGAATATTTCGCTGGCGAGTAGTACAAATCTTACTGGTCTACTGACTAAAAGTAGCAAAATCGAAAAATTTAATTGGTATCAATTCACCCGCCTCTTAAGTAACTCTTGGGTAAACCTTCATTGGTATCAGAGCCTTAAGCTTCTTGGGGCACATGGTCCTAGAGAAGTTGATTCACAGAGTACTCACGAGTGGCAATCCATTGGTTATGACAACACGTCTCC
>SNQN01009274.1:0-25979 GCA_008642245.1 Bassia scoparia
AAATCAACTAACGCCCCAATTTGTGTGATAAATACTCACCATTGGGTAGTATAAAATCCTGTTTCTTAATTATAATAAAATATAAAGAGACGCGTTGATAGCAGTTGTACGGCCCTATAGAGGAAATGCGAGACTAAATCGGCAATAACCCCAACCCTGATTGTCATACTTCTAGTCGTGCCACAAATCCAGAGTTTTATATCTCTATATCCATCAAATTAATTATAACCGTTTGATTATAGAACATTCTTCACGATGTACTGAATCAATTCACACTAATCAGACGTAGGAGCCGGATTCTTTTTTAACTATAACCATTCCTTTATGAATAAACGCTTTGAACAAGCCAACTAACCTCGTCAATAAGACTTGAAATACATCCTTTACTCAAGTTTCCATACATATAATCATGAACGAGTAGTAAAATAACCTCATGGAGCAAGTAAACACTTGACCCCAATTAATTCATCTCCTTGCATTTATACCACCCTCATGAAGCAAGTTATACTGAACTCCACTAAACCATCAAAGTCAAGAACAAACCAACTTATTAATTGAATAACAAGGCGATTAGACTAAATACTCATGCCTCATAAATAAAAACGCACCATGAACCAAACCAAATTCACTAATCATTAACCATGAGGTCTCTAGACACATATAAGATCCAACCTACAAATATGATGACTTTTTGTGACTCCCAAAAATTTCCATAGGATAACATATCACTAGTAACGAAATGGAATACAGATAACATATGCGATCAAGGAATTCGCTAAAGTATGTTGGACGTACTTCGAGAAAAGAGAAACAATCACAAGACTATGTGTTTTTTCACTTCAACAGACTCAAGGAGATAAATTTCCTCCTACAACCAAAAATAGAAATCAATTAATTTATTGAATTCCTAACACAAGATTACAGCAATACATATTCTTTGAAACCGTCCATAAAACTTTTAAAAAAAATCAACCTCAAAAATGTTTTAAAGATTAAACTCAACGCTTATACAATAAGCCATTCATTATTCTTTAAAAACTTTAAAAAAGCCAATAATTTGAAATGGTTAAATCACTTTGAATATGTTTTAATAACTCTGAAAATATCATAATACAACTTTATTTCGTGCCCAAATATTTTTTAATTAATTTTAATAACAAACATATTTTTGTAATCCGAAATTGTCAATCTGATGTAAATAAGTTATTAATACTAAAACTATACGAAAATTATGAAAACTTTTATACAGAGTGGTATAATTGTAATACTTAATATTCACACAAAGTTTCGTAAATTTATAGATGAACAGAAAAATAAATAAAAATCAAAAAACCGAATCAGTAATTTACGAAAACAGTCCATTCGAATATACTTGAATTCATATTAAAATAGGTAAATTCTGTCTGTGCAAAAATATTCTGAAAATTATTACACAAGGTGTATATATATCATAGAAGTTACTCGAAAAATTTCATAAAATTATTGTGGTGACAGAACAGAAAAAATATTAAAAATCAAAACCGAGTGAACCAAAAACCTGAAACGTTCGATTAACAAAACGAAAATTTTGGTTTTGAAATAGCCCTACATGTCTTTGATATATTCTGAACCAATTTTACACATGGATCGTTGCATATCGATGAAACGATCTAGTCATGCCAATTTTGATATAATTTAGTGTTGGATTATAGCATGTAAAAATGATCACTAAAATCGAAATACTAAAACTGGACAGAGTAATCAAAACGTGAAAACGCGGCTAATTTTAACTTTTATCAAATCTGAATTTTCTTCACTTAGTTAATTAAAATTATTAACACAAACTATAACATCAATAATCCTTAGAAAATCAATAGGCCTAAAATTAGTGATATCCAGCATATTGGAAGTTGTTAAACTTGCCGACGATCTTAAGAATCCTATATTACCACAACATCTGAATATATTGAGCATTGGGTAAAAGTATGGGCAGAAGAAAATAACCCTGAAGAGGAGGAAGTGAAGGGGAGCACCGATGGTGAGCTGGTGGCCGGTCGAGCACCTAGGGCAAAGCAGCCCGGCCAAGCAGGTGGCGGTAAAAGGGCAGCAACACTAACCTCCACAACACGATTTCCTTCTCTTTCTCTTCACGGTTTCTTTTTTTTTTTATTGAAAATCAAAACTGAATTTAGATATGACACAGTGAAGCGTAAAGGTGAATTATTTTTTTGAGAAATAAAACCTGTTTCTTAATGTCCCAGGTTTTGCCTTCTTTATTGGAGCCAGATTAATCTTTAAATAATCATTTTTTTTATATAAAATAAAGTACAAAACCAAGTAATGAATAGAGATATACGTAAAATTATAATCTTAAGCGATTAAAAATAATATATATTAAATAGAACCCTAAATAAAGGTATGCATCGTTTTGATAAAAATCACTATATTTTTTTTATACTTACAAGATAATATAATTCGAAATATTGCGGAAATATTACTCATTAAAAGATCCGCAAAAGTTACTGGGGAGAGTTACAGTATTTGGAGTACGGCGAGGCCCTGCATATATACGCTTCTGATTTTATTATCTATGCGTTTATTTTTGAGCGATTCTCCGATCATATTATTAATCAGCTATCAAAATACGTGATAATATGCTTCTTGATATTACTTACTTCTCAGATATTCGCACCACTTAGACACCTTTCTTTTTTTCACCCCTGCAAAGAACAAGGAGGTTATCTTATTCCAGTTCTCTGTTCTTTAAAGGTTCCACGTTATTTTCCGGGGTAATTTTTTGTGGACTTTTGCCGTATAATATAGACTTATAATAAATCATAGAAAAAATATAGAAAAATATCAAGAAAAATAATCTAAAAATAACTGGTGGAGCTCCAGAAAAATGTGAAGAGTGTGATGAAAAGTAGAAATCAAGAAAAATCACCAGTATAAATTATTTTTAAAAACCCTAAAAATAGAAAAGAAATCCTAAAAATAGAAAATAATTAAAACCAAATTATAAAAAATATTTTGCTCTCCCCCTTTTATTTGTCCTTTGCTCAATAGTTCCGATATGACCTCAGGGGGGCGTATTTCCAACTTTTGTGAGTTCAACAAGCATCTTTTCTAAGTCGAAACAATCGCGAGACGCGGTAATGGAGTTCTATCATCTTCGTATTACTAGTACTCTTATATGGGCGAGACACTTTATTAGGTGCTACAACTAGCACAAGACTGTTTTCCTCAGTTAAACAGATATTAACATCAAAGCTAGTTTCAAGAGATAGATAGGGCAAAGGCGATCTGTACCAGACGATAACCTTGGAAAGATGTTTCCCTGAAGCCATTTGAATGGCCCCTACTTGTAGAGAGATGATCCGTGCTCATTGGATCTATCTCCTCTCTTCTCCTCCTCCCAGACATCGATAACTCGCTCAAGCTCAGAGACCTAGTAGATAAAACACATCATATAAAATGCCGGCTGCGATTGCCACTGGCAGTAATACTATAAAATATCCTGCAAGCAGATTGAAGTTCACCACCTGTTGCGTGTTTTTAAAATATAAACCGCACAAATATTAACTATGAGAGGGAAAAAAATAAAGAGCATTACACTTTTTGCGGTTTATATATATGAACAAACCCGCAAACAAATGACGAAGCCCAGCCACAATAAAAACTAAACACTAAATTAAAACACCCCTTAGCTTTATACGAGTATATGTATCATCAACGAAAACCCTAAAATTTATCTATTCATTACTACTAATATCGACTTTCTATGACTCTCCTGTCCATTCCACTCTCATTCTCTCTCCTCATGTCCCTCTCACACAAGACAACAACCGACCTTAAGGTCTCTCTAGGTCCTCTCATACCACCACCGAGCTAATCACTTAAATAACCACCTACCGATTCTATCACTCCATTCGAAGCGACCCTATACATGGTCCTCTCCTTTCGTCGTCGGTCCACTCCATTTCGTACGCCGCAAGATTCCTGGTTTTTTTTTAATGTTTTTTCGATTTTTTTAATTTATTTTTGGTTAGTTAATTTTCTAATATATATATAAGTTGATCCCGTGGATATTATTCACCATCCTTCACTAAATTTTTACAGCAAAACGTGAATTAATGGTTTGTGTTAGGCTAATAAGAGGGTATGAAGAAGAGCGAATTAAGGAGCGAGAACGGACATAAGACCAATGTGAGGGGTTGATAGGGGCGTTGTTTGCCATACGTAATGTAACCTCGCGGACCCGTGTTGACCTAAGTCCAAAGCGCTGGTTGTCCTCACCTTGTGTTCGCCAAAGCTTTGTTTAGCAAATCTGGATCTAGGGTTTTGGTAAAGTTTCGTTTATAATATATATTTTTAATTTAATTTACTTTCGGTAAGTATGTTTAATGAATTTTTATTTTGATTTCAAGGTATTGAGAGATTGAACATATATGGGTTTATTTCAATTTTTTTTGTGAATGTTAATGATTATTCTGAGAATTTAATAATTTTGTGAATATTTTTTTGGTTTTTTTTAGCGGCAATAGTTCAGTGAATTACTAATATTCTGTTTCTGTTGTGATTAGTGCGGACAGTTTGAAACCATGTATTTGCTGTATTTAGTAATCTTCTCTGAGAGAGGTTTTTTTAACTACAACTGATGATCATAGAAGGATTGTTTTAATATTCATATTAGCATAACTTTGAACTTTCCTACTGCGTTCACATATATAATTTCTATGGCAATCTTTCTTCAATTTTAATTTTAAAATGGTTAATCTTTTTATACATAGCAGAGTCACTTGCACTATAATTTGTGTTTAAGTTCCTAGTGAAGCAACCTTGATCCAGAATGAAAGCCATATTTGTGTGGATAGGTAACACTTTTGAATTTATGTTAACAGAATTAGGAATCCACCTCTGTTTAGACCTTTAATCGTATATCTGTGCACTAGCCAAATGTATCTTGACTACTTAAGTGTATTAAAAGACATCTTAGCCGCTCGTGTTGCGTAGCTCCGTGCCATACTTGTTGCGTCCGAGGTTGCCTGGTGGAGTTTCACAATAAATTTTTACAAGATCCTATATGTTTTCAGTACATATGATCGTACTTCTAAGTATATAGGTGCAAATCTTCCCTTTGGAGGTCCTGGACATCCAAAATAATGTGCCATGGCGTCGGGCCGTTTGAATGGCACCTATGGCTATTAGCCATCTTTTCATTACATAAGTAAATTCGCTTACATAATATCTCGTGATCAGATCCTCAAAGATATATATGAGTTGCTTTACTATGCGCGTTCGGTACGTTTTATGGCCAGTTATCTAGCGTGATAGCAAGTCCCAAACCCATGCAACCTGAAAAGCAAGGATTACTTGGTGGCCTGGTGCAAGGGCTATAAGTCATAATTTATATGGCAGTCCTACTTAGCCTGATGTCTATAACTTGCGCTCATTGATTTATCAACAATTTGCGTACAAAGAGAGCTCATACTTGTTGGTAGATCCCACATAACTAATAAGATTGTTGAGGGATAAACTCCATTGTGACTTCATGTCTAAATTCTGCTACAATTACAAATGTCAGTCTTATCACCTTGTATTCTTCAGATCCTGCTATTTCATACATATAATTCACAAGATATTCCAATACTGAATTTTCAGTCGTAGAAAGTATGTCAAGTTCAATGTTGAAAGCTTTCCACCATCAATAGTTCCGTTTTTGTATGATCACGCATGGTACTGGATTAGGTGGTCATTATAGGGCCTATGTGGACCACCCGCTATTGAAAAGCATAACAGATCCTGACTCATCTTACTGAATGCTTTATTATGAAGTAAGACTAAAAAGTTTTATTTATAATCAAGTAATATTATTAAGTTGCTCAGATGGATTTTTCTCTCTCGCTTGTTGTAAATTAACTTGAAGATCATAAATAAATGTAATTTATGCTGGCCTCAGGAGGTGTAATTTTATATTCATAATGAAAAAAGAAGTATTTATCTGGTTCTTTAAATTGTTAATTTGATTTTACTCAAATGTGCGAGTAAAACTTTGTCGTAACATAAGTTATAATGAGAAATACAAACAGGGGTAAAAGCCCTTAAATAAGGGAATATAATATTGCAAAGAATTATCTTGATTAAATATTTTGACAGATTAGGTGTGTAATGTATTTCATGATGAAAACTAAATAGCGTTAAAAACTCAATAGATTGAGTACTTTATAAATTATGATTCTTTATAACCCAAAAGGGTAAGGGCGGTAGGTACTCCAAGGTGATTATAAAAATAAGATGAAAAATCCGTCGAAATTTGTCAAAGAGAAGCAATCTTAAAGAGAGTTCTAAAGCTCCACCGACAGCACTAGTCTGATCTAATCCCAATTACTATTAATTCATTTTCATCACAAATTTGCTAGCCGTCCACTATGTATTTAGATGGGAGCACATTATTCCTAAAGTTTTTTTTTTTTTACTTCTAACCATCTCAAGCTCTTCCTCCCGCGCTATATATATGGCCACAACGCTCTAAACACATAACAACATTCCACGACTAAAGCAAATAAAAATGAAGCATCTAGTTGTGTCCCTACTCTTCTTGCTATTCTCTGCATTGCAGGGTTATATGGGTATGATGCTGCTGGTGAAATGTGGGAAATATCCCGGAGAGAGAGGCATTCAAACTGACTCCCGTGCCACGGCAGCAAGGATGAGAAGCCGGTTCAGATACTTGCCGTCTGGATCAAAGTCTGCTGTATTTTTAGTTTTTTCACGTAATTAGTGGTTTAATTTCTCTTATGTAATATTTAATTGTAATATACTGAAATTATTTACTTAATCAATATATTTATATATATAAGTTGTTTTGTTTTTTACATTTTCTCAATCAAATAATGATATAATAAGAGATAGCATGTATATATTATAAATTGGCAATATATGAGACAACTCCTATATAATATATATAATATATATAATATAAATATATATAATAATAAGGAATAGGATCATGTGAAAACAAAAACCTTAGGTGAAAACTAAAACTTTTAATCTTGACCGTAGGAATTTGGAGATGGAACGGTGCACGATTTAATCTATGTAATAATACTTGTATTCATCTGGGGTACATTGAAGGTTTAAAGGGGTACACGTGTACTGTTTCATCAACAGTAAAGCTGAAAGTCTTGTGTAACGCCTTTTACATTTTAAGGGTACATACAAGCAGTAAAAAAGGGTACACAAGACTTTCAGCTACTGTTGATGAAACAGTACTCGTGTACCCCTTAAACCTTCAAATGTACCCAAATTGAAAATACAAGTTAAATACATAGATTAAAACGTGACCGTCCCATCTCCAAATCCTACGGTCAAGATTAAAAAGTTTTTAGTTTCACCTAAGATTTGTGTTTTCAAATGATCCTATTACCTATATATATAACATAATTATATATATATAATAGTATATATATATAATATAATATATAATATATATATTGGATTTTTTTAAAAAAAATATAAAATTCAAATTTGCTGCGGTTATTACCATAACCGCAGCAAATAATGACTAATTATTTGTTGCGGTTATGGCTAATACCACAGCAAAATAGTGTATATATAGTTATATAATATACCGACTAACACTATATATCTATCAGGAGTAACAACATAAAAGAAAACAAAGTTCGAATCATCTTTAGTAAATTATTATTCCGTACGAAGATTATCAAAGTTCAGTGTTTCCAACGAACCAAAACAGTCTTAACTGAAAACAACACAACCAATACTTCACACTGAATGCAAATCTTTAACAAGACCTAATGTTCGGAATGTTTCCAGTGAGGTTATTGTTGTCAAAAAGCCTGACATTGTTGAATATCAAGAATTAGCAGAATAATAGTAAATGGAAAACAAACAAAAACAAAGGAAAAATTATTTGTTCTGCTCCTGTCATTCCTTCACCAAACTCAATACTCATTATACTCAGGGCAAGAGAGCTAGCAAGTATGAACTTTCTAAGCTGCAATTCATGGCTCAGCCCCGAGAAATTAACAAGTTCTACATTTTTAAGGCATTCAAGGTTACAGGAATCATCAATCTTCACTCCTTCAGAGACTTCCTTGCATGTTTTAGCCTATAATAGAAGAATGCATGGCACGATATTTACCAAGAGTAAAACCAATGAGGCAAATTACATGAAAAAAGACAATAAAGATATTGGCAGAACTTACTTTAAGGAACAGGTGTTCTAAGCTTGGAGAGGTCTGCACTAAGCTTAGTACAAACGATAAGCTAGAAGGACCAAATAATGGTATTCCGACCAGTAGTAGACTTTGCAACARTCCCATTTCTTTTGGAAACTTCTTAGGAGATGTGAATTTGTGACGTCCTGTATCYTGCAAATTAAAATTGGAGAGCATTCAAAGAGGAAAAGCATARCTATTATGCCTAAATTTAGAGATAAAATAGTAAACAAATAGACCGAAATACACAAACAAAAACCCAAATTTATAGTTCTAAAAACCATAGATCTATTCGAATGTGGTTTTAAGGAAAAAAACCCAAAAAATCAGCTTTAATTACAAGAAAACACAAATATAAGAAGGCTTGAATAGAAGATGATACCAGAATTAGAGTTGGAAAGCGAGGTCACTTTTGGAAATTCGAACATCTCTCTCTTGATTTTGGCTTCAAGATCTCTTCTGAAATTCAAATCAAAAACCCTAGATCTAACTAAAAACGAAATCAAAAATAAAAAAATGACATAAAAGGCTAAAATCAAAGAAACAAAACTCACCAAAAGGAGAGGGTGCTGACGAGGGTGGCAGAGGGTGGTTGACGAGCTGAGGGGTTACGAAGGGTGCGTGGCTAAGGACTCAAAAGAAGGGAGAGGAGAGAGGAGAGAGTGAGTTGAGAGGATGAGGGTTGAAATGAAGAGAGAGAGGGAGTTGAGAGGATGAGGATGAGAGGATGAGAGGAGAGAGAAGGTGAGGGGCGTGAGAGGTAAGAGGAGAGAGAAGGTGAGATAAGATGAAACAAAAAGAAGAGGGTCACGAAGAAAGAGAGAAGGAAAGGAAAAAATAGCGTTTTTTTATTTAAAAAAAATTTACCGACCGAAAATTGGTCGGTAAAAAAATTTATTTGTTTTATTTTTTTGAATTACGTGCTGATGGAGGGAGAGCGTGGGGACAAAAACATTAATCACTCACCGACCGAATCAATTGGTCGGTTACACCGACCGATATAAAAATCGGTCGGTAATAGCGATCGATAATTCGGTCGATATATGACACTGATCGATTTCGGTCGGTGTCGGTCGGTGTTACCGACAGTTGTTTTTTTCGGTCGATAATTTCGATCGTCCTTACGCGAAATTCTAGTAGTGCCAATGGAGAGATACATTATCTTATTTTATTATGTTCATAGAGATAATAATTAAAGTAAATTTACGTTGAGACCACATTATTCTAAATTGGGTAATCGTGCATGTATATTGCAAATTCTTTTTTTTAAAAAAAATATGAGTATAAAAAAGAGAGAATATACATATTTAATTTCAAACTTAATTGCATTATATTTTGATTTTGGTTTAATCATTTGCCTTGATTCACTACCAAATAAATACATCATTTTTTAACTTGAGTCACGTGGATTGAGAAATTTAAAAGTAGTGCAACATTAATTATATTAATAACAACATCCAGCATGAAATATTTTTTTATGAATATTAAGTTTGAAACTTCTTTCAAACTACTACAATATAATTTTTTTCATATTTTATGAAGTTTCGCAACTTGCTTAATTAATTGTATAATCATAATTTCATTATATCAGTTCTTATACATTATCGCATGTATCAAAAATCGTGAAATCAATTAATAGGTAAAATAAATATATTTACAAAAGTAAAATTAAAACGTATGACCCGAGACAACGCCTGGACCTGAATACTAGTTATCTCTTAAACACCGTGTCAATTTGRTATGAAACATTTATTAAAAACCGGAGGAAATACAATTTAGATCATATTAGCGAGTTTTCATAGGTCATTAACTCATTACTCAAAATTACTGAAAATACCCTTATCTCTGATCTCATTATACGGCGTCACTGTGTGTCTATGTCTATATCTCTGGTGTTGCGCTGCTGCTATTGTTGCGTTGCTACTGCTGTGTGGTTGCTCGATCTTAATTTCATTGTTAGGGTTTCGGTTTTTTAAAGGTATTCTTCTCCTCTCTCCTCTTCTTCCACCAATTTTGTGTTGTCTTCTTAATCTATTTATAATTTTTTGTGGAATTTTTCCAGTTCTTTTGTTTCAATTATTTTGCTATTTTTGCTGGAATTATTTATGAGTTTTGTTTCAATTTCTATTTTTATGGAGGTGGTATATTGTTGTATGGTTTTGGTTAAATAAAATAAATTTGACACATACAAGAATTGATTATATGATATGATTGGTATCACTCTTAAACTTACTCCTAAAACACAAAAAAATCAGTTGTCGAATTGTTTCCGTTAGGGAGGGAGTAGAAAGAAAGCATTTTCATTAGAAAATATGAAACACAAGTTCTGAAATTTAAGGTGCTTCAAATAAACTAAAATTTTCAAATTTATCACTTTCAATTAGGAATCAGAATTAAAATTAGCTGTAAGTGAGTAGTTAAGCTTGTGGTGTTTGAACTTGACTGTCATTGCAAGTTGTTACATTCTTTTCTCAAATCAGAACTAGATGGTACCAAGATGTTAACGAACTGCCAAAGTAATTAATTTCTGAATTAAAATTCTTTAATATACGAGTTAATGAATATGAGCTGGAAAAAAAAGGAACCAAGCAATGTAATCCTTCCACCGTCAACCTTTGTTTGCAACAAAGGAATATTAAATACCTCACAAATAATACCCAGTTGTTTTGCAACAAATGTTGGCGGAGGAAGTATTACTTGCCACATATCATATGTAGTGTTTAAGATGACCATTGTTAAATTTTGTGTCCAATTCTAGGAACTTTTATTTGGCGCATTAAAAAAAAAAAAAATCATTCCTACATCTTTAAAAGTGAGAAATGCAAATAGTGCAAAAGTCCATTTGTTGAGTATACAACACCTAAAGCCCTTAAATTTAGTATATCTTTTGCGAAATATTGAAGAAAACATCATTAAACATAAAAGGTGATAATAAAAGAAATGTGATCCGTAAAAAAAATGATCGACCTGGAAATGACCTCAATGTGGTATTGATCGACTAATACTGAATGAAAAAACCAATACCTAGTATTTGATTTGTTAGACATACATTTGGTACCGTTGAACTTTTGTTTTTTCCATTTGGTATCGACGCATTGCAATAGTACCAAATGGGAAACCAAAAGTATTATGGTACCAAACAAAATATGCCAAGGAAAAAAAGGCCCGCTCACTACAAAGATTATTTCAGTCATTAGTCATTGCTGGCCCAAAGAATTATACTTTCCTTAAGTTACACTTTTCTCTACAATCTTTTGAGAGAAAAAAAAAATGGGACCAATGTTGAGGAGAGAGATAGGGTGTCCGACTCAACCCACACTCCCACAGTGCCACATACTAGTATAACATTTACCCTCATTTTTTGAAGTCTAAAGCTTCAAATTCTTGCTTCCCCAAACAAACAGCAAACTCTGCAATATGCCACTGCACTCCGCTGCCTCTCTGCCAACCRTCCACCGCCCACCGCTGCATCATTCTGATATTGACCTGCTGGGTGGAGTGTCACTCCATGTTTTCCCTCTTCAAAATTAACGATATAAAAAATAATGAAAATTTCCCATTAATCTATGAGACTGATGATATATATTAGTTGTTTATCATATATTTAGTTTGTCAATTGTAAGCCTTAATCTCTGTTGTTTTGTATTTGTAAGTCTTAAGTTTGTATTCATGGTGCATTTGATGTTAGAGTTATTCATGGTGCATTCGTAAGTCTTATGTTTATATGAATTATAAGTTATTTATCCCTTTTTTATTGCACATTTTCACCCCGAAATTGGTTGTAATTTTGAATGTTGAACAATTGCATTTGATTTTATAATACGAAGTATGTATTCAGTTATATATATTTTTTGTTGTTTCAAAGACTCCCAAGTCCAACCGAATACATGAGATGGAATTCGTGGATACGCTGTTTGGAATACATCTTTGTTTTATTGGCGTGCAGTATCTTAAAAAAGAAAGTGTTTAATGCTGAATTGCATTTTTTGTACAGGTTGTACAACCAACTTCTACGCATCCGTTTGCATGATCGACTTTTAGCTGTCATTTGCACCATCTCCAAGACCCTAAAATGAAGAAACATCTTCATCTTGTAACACCTCTCTCTAACTTGTTTAAAGCTTCAACCTTTATCATCAATGGCGTATATCACCATTACTTTCTCTCTTCTTTATCCCACAAAACCTCATTGCATCTTCATTTTTCTCAACCAAATTTCAAACCCAACAAATGGGTATTCTTCAGCAGCTCTTCACTTCCTCCCCCTGAATGGATTGAACCCTTCATTGATATCTCCGACATTAATTTGCAATCCAATCAGAATCTTCAGACCTCAATCTGGGTATCTCGAATTGTAGATATTTTAGATGGTTCACCATCAATGGAATTGAATTTGACTGATTATTGCAATAAATTTTTTATTAGACTAGCACCCAATTTTGTTGCTTTTGTTTTGAGCTCAACTCAGGTTAATTYAAGTCCAGACATCGCCTTTCGGTTCTTCTATTGGGCTGGTAAGCAAACAAAATACAGTCATAAGCTTGAATGCTATGTTTCTTTGATTGATGTTTTGGGTGTTGCTAATGATGTAGGCAGGATTAAGGTTGTGTTTGATAAGTTTAAAGGGTTGAACTTTGATTTGAGTGTGAAATGTTGCAATTCTTTGATTAAGAGTTTTGGTAATTTGGGAATGGTTGAGGAATTGTTGTGGATTTGGCGGCGAATGAAGGATAATGGGATTGATCCTAGCTTGTATACTTACAATTTCTTGATGAATGGATTGGTAAACTCTATGTTTGTCGAGGCAGCTGAGCAGGTTTTTGATGTAATGCAAAATGGGAAAACTCGGCCTGATATTGTTACTTATAATACTTTGATTAAAGGGTATTGTAAGGCTGGGAAGACAGGGAAGGMGATGGCGAAATTGAAAGAGATGGAAGTAGGAAATGTAGAGCCTGACAAGATTACTTATATGACTTTGATCCAAGCTTGCTATGTCGATAATGATGTTGATGCATGTTTGTCTCTTTACCATGAGATGGTGGAGAAAGGATTGGAAATCCCACCTCATGCTTACAGTTTGATAATATGTGGGCTTTGCAAGGGTGGGAAGTACGTTGAAGGGAATGTAGTTTTTGAGGACATGATTCACAGGGGATGTAAGGCTAACATTGCAATTTATACTGCGTTAATTGACTCGTRTGTCAAAAGTAGACATGTGGAGGATGCTATCAATCTTTTGAAAAAAATGGAGAGAGATGGGCTTAGTCCCGATGAGGTTACCTATGGTGCCATCATCAATGGGCTTTGCAAAAATGATAGACTAGAAGAKGCCATGGAATATGTGAGACTTTGTAGAGATAATGGTATTGGTCTTAATGCTATGATATATTGCTCCCTGATTGATGGCTTAGGCAAGGGAGGGAAAGTTGAGGCAGCAGAGAAGCTTTTTGAAGAGATGGCTGAGAAGGGTTGCACACGTGATTCTTATTGCTATAATGCAATGATTGATGCTCTTGCAAAATGTGGCAAAATTGACAAAGCTTTGGCACTGTTCAGTCAGATGGATA
The DNA here is from genome assembly GCA_008642245.1 of Bassia scoparia. Taxonomy (NCBI): domain Eukaryota; kingdom Viridiplantae; phylum Streptophyta; class Magnoliopsida; order Caryophyllales; family Amaranthaceae; genus Bassia; species Bassia scoparia. Next base: position 13,790 of record SNQN01009274.1, read on the forward strand.
TTGAGGGGTGTGACCAAACTGTTTATACATACACCATACTTATGGATGGACTATTTAAAAAACACAAAAATGAAGAGGCATTGAAATTGTGGAACATGATGATTGACAAGGGTATTGCACCCACTTCGGCTTCTTTTAGAGTTCTAGCGATTGGGCTTTGCCTTTCAGGCAAGGTTACTAGGGCTTGCAGGATTCTAGATGACCTAGCACCTATGGGTGTAATACCTGACAATGCTTTTGAAGATATGATTAATGCGTTGTGTMAAGTAGGGCGCATCGAGCAGGCTTGCAAATTGGCTGATGGAGTTGTTGATAGGGGTCGGGAGATACCAGGGAGAGTTCGTACTATTCTGATCAATTCCCTGAGAAAAGCGGGGAATGCTGACTTGGCTATGAAATTGTTGCATAGTAAAATTGGTATTGGTTATGATAGAATGGGGAGTGTTAAACGAAGGGTAAAGTTCAGGAGTCTCCTCAACATCKAGATCTCAGAGRCGATTGTTTTTTAAGTGACACGGATTGCAGACATGCTGTTGTGATACAAATTCTCTTTTTGTCAGTTGGAAAATAATCATGAACGAAAGGATGTAAATGTGCAATATGAAAATTTATCCTGTGAATTTTGAGTGAACAAAGGAATCTAACTAATAAGGGGGGAGGCAAAGGAAAAAAAAATCGAGACCAAACTTTTGATATGTCAATGGCAAGCTGATATGATATGTCTTTGTCACAAAAATCTTCACAAAAAGTGGCCAACAAATAGTAATTGCAAAAAAATATTGTTGTGGAAGCAAAAGCATAGCATATCAGAAACACGGACTTCAGGCACAGAAGCTAGAAGCCGAAATTAATATTCCGAGTTTGGAGAAATGGGAACAACATATCTCCTTTCTCCTTAATTCTGCTGTTTCCATTTACTTCCAAATGGTATGTAGTTATATGCCCTCCCTTGCACATTATTTTATTGCCATGCCATTAATGATTGTTACTCCTCCGACTTCACCCACCTAATTACTTCATTCTCATTGCTCCCCTTCATCATTATTCACCTAACTCCTCATTCTCACACCTAATCTCGAGTGTTCTTCCAATTGTCAACTTCTTCCCTTCTCATCCTCTCGCTCGAGTTGTGTATCTGCTAGCCAGCATGCTTGGGAGTTGTCTAACTTTTTTTTTCTAACTTTTCTTTGTATTGCTTCTTTGGTATTGCTACCCACGGACCCCAATCGATTTCTTTTTGTTCGGTTGTTCAGTTGGTGCTTGTTTTGCTTTCTTCGTYAGTTCGGGCTATTCCCTTGTTCAGGTTTCGTCGGTGGGGCATTGCGACCTATGGCCTATTAAAAAGACATTTCCATGTTACGGTGATCCATCGATGGGGGCTTTGTGCTTCTTGTGGTGCTTTTGGTACGTGCGTCGATTTTATTTTTAAGCGTTATGTTGCTTGTTGGATTGTTTGTGAATTGGTACATCTTTTTAATTTGAGCTTTTGTTTGATTGGGTTTTTTTTTTTTTTACTTTTTGGGGGTGTGTCTTGATTTTCTCTCCTTTTTTTAAAAAAATAAATAAATAAATTAGGGTTTCAAGATGTTGAGAGATTAATTGGGGATTTCAATTTTATTGCTTTGTTAGGATTGTGATTCTGTAGATTTTTAAGATCYCAGACTTCTACATATTAGATCCAAATTTCTGGCGATTTTGCTCTTCGGCTCTCTTCGTAGTTCGTGGATTATTTGGGGTCCCAAACAAGATGTCAACTCCATGAAAGCCATGTCTTCTCTTATTGGTCATGAAAATACAGGTACTTAAATTAAATTTTTAAAGTATATTTTTTAAGTTGCGGAGAGTTTGGAACTTTGGTATTGTTGAATTTTGTGGGAATTTTTTTTGATTTGGGGGTTTTGACATTCATGGGAAAATGGGGTTGTTTTAGGAAGATTTTTGGTTAATCGAACTTACACTATTAATACTTCGTAGTAAGGAGTGATATAATTATATGTGAAACATTATGAAACTCATGATTTCTGAAGTCACCCGAAGCTATAAAATATATGTGGTATCGCTCTTTTAGTGCAGGTGTGTTAAAGTCACCCGAAGCTATTAAGGAAATATATGCTGCTAATTTCTCCCTTTCAGTTTCTTCATGTCTCAAAGTTCCAATCTTTCTATTTGGTTTCATTTTTTCGTCCCATCTTTTTCTTAGGTAACAAGTTTTCTTGTAAAATCAAAGTTAAAAAACACATTAGCTCTTAACTCAATGTGCTAAGTAGCAATGATATTCATGTTTGTTGCATTCTATTCTTATTAAATTTTTCCATGAATTTKGGATTTTACTCAAATTAATTTGAATGCAAAATTATTGCTTGAATTGTCTTTATGTGTTTGTGTTTTCCCCCTTGCAACTTATTGATTTAAACATCATGGGTACAAAGAAAAAAGGTAAACTTAACTCCATTTAGGAAAATTTGCCAATAATAACCTTTTAAATAGGGGTTTTTGGAAACAACCTTTTAATTTTTTTTTAAAACAACTGCCTTTTAAAACATGAAACTTTGCGAACCATTGACACTTAAGTGGATTTTGCTAACGTTGTTAGTCTTTTTGTGCGTGGTCCTATTTGACTTCTCACCACCACACAAACCATCATTTCTCCATGGAAGCCACCACGAATCTCYATGGAAACCGCTCGCCCACCACGAACACTCTTGAATTTACTCCAAAAAGTTTAAGAACACCAAGAATTCCACTTCAAGTCGCCAATTATCATTTAATTGCCCAAGTTTTAAACCCTAAAATGCAGATTTCCAACTCAAAACTCAATTGCTTGAAAGGAAAACCCACTATTTCGAAGTGAAATGACAAAATTCGAACCTCAAGCTCCAAATGWTCGAGTAACAGATCGAAGGATTGTGGTGGTTTTGAGTGAGTGAGAGAGGAGGAACGAAGAGGAGGATGGCCGCAGGTTTGTTACGAGGAGCAGAACCGCGAGAAGAGGAAAAGAAGGCAAGCTGAGGGTGGTTATGCCGTTATGGTGGTTGGATTTGGTGAGGGAGAAGAGCAGCGATTCAGCGAAAGGGAGGGGTGGTGGCGGGTTGGGTTTTAGGGTTTGTGGGTGGTAGCAATTTAGGTTCATGGGTGGTGAGTGATGGTATGAATTGGGTTAGGGGTGGGTTGGTAGTGGTAGGGGGGTGGCGAATTGAGTTCGTGGGGTTTTTGGGTGGTGGTGATGGCTAGGTAGTGGCGGTGTCGAATTGAAGGAGGAGAGAGAAAGGAAGAATTGAAAGAGGAGGGGAAATTAACGACAAACATAACGGAAAAATGGCCCAAACCATTAAGTGGCATTGGTTCGCAAAGTTTCATGTTTTAAAAGGCAGTTGTTTTAAAACAAAAAAATTAAAAGGTTGTTCACAAAAGRCCCTATTTTGTTGTTCGTAAATTTTCCTTCCATTTATCCAATATTTAGCATTTTTTGTGATCCTATATATGTTTTGAATATTAATTTAGCTTATCAGAATGTTTCTGAAGTCGGTTTTTGGTTTAAATTTGCAGTCAAAAAGTCTGATAATGCTGTATTAGATGAAGTAAAAGATAAAGTTTTTGGTGGGAACACTACTCTTTCTAAGAAAGAAGCTAAAGAACATAAAAACAATTGGAAACTCTTAAGGAAATGGTTAGAATTTGACTCCCTTCTTTTTCCTTTGTTTTGTTTTGGAAAATCATATAAACTTCCTTTAGTTGTACAGTATTGATTTGTGGATTGTAGAAGTAGTTGATCATTGGTTAATTGCAGCAACCTGAATTCTATGAGTATKCGAAACAAGTGGACAGGGATCTCCTAGATTTTGATGATGATGAGGGCATTAATGCGAGTTTRCTGTCCCTTAGTTACTTTAGCTTGTGATTTATGAATGAKTGTGTGGTTTTAAAGTGGTTTATTGGGTAGGATGATGCCGAAACTGATGGGGATGATGYTGATATTAAGGGGGAAGATGCTGATGCTGATCTCCATGACGCCGAGATTGGAGATGACGAGGATTTTGATGATGGTGACATTGAAATGCCAGTTGTTAGGTCAAACGAGGAAGGAGAAACTGCCAGAATTATCACCATGGATATGGTTGTATTTTGGTGTAAGGACATGCAGTAAAATGAGAAAGTTGCACCTGTGCGTTCTTTGTTGAAAGCTTTCAGGATAGCCTATCGTATTGCTGAAGAAAGAGATGAGAAATCCTTAGAAAGGTTGACTAATATKTCTAAGGCTGTTATGAACAAAATTATGGTAGAAACTTTTAGTAATATGGATGGGATACTTCGCAACTTGATGAAGCGTCCTTCTTTTGGAGGAAAGAAAGAGAAGATAATAGAGGTTACGAACACAAAACACTGGAAGAAATACCCACATTTGGTGAAGTTGTATCTTGGAAATGTGCTGCATGCTTTGAATCAAATGACAAATGCGAAAGGTATCTCCTTTACTTTGAGGCACTTAACAAAATCATCCTTGTTCTTCGCTGCTTTCTGACGTTTCTGAGKAAGTATATCTGCAAGTAATTTTTCAATTTCCTTTTGGTTGCCTAAGTTTTAGACTCCAACTATGTCAGAAACCCTATGGCATAGCTGTGTGAGTTAATTTCTTGTGAAATGTTGCGGACCGCGGTGATGTGTGCTGTGTCTTAGAGGTTGCATTCAATACTTTCATCACGTGTTTATCTCAAAGACATATTTATTCCCTTTAGAACATTTAAGCTACAATGAAACTAGATAGTTCTAAGGTTTGCTACTTCTACTCTAGAACTGAGAAGCTATTTGTAATTGCTTCGATAGCATTTTATGTTCACGCCATGCTGTGATATAATTCCTTAGACTTGCATCGTTTTATTGTACTGATCATTGCTTTGTGATTAATATATACCTTGTATTCATATTWATGATTGTTAATATGTGAATCTGATCTTGAATTTTTGGTTAGGTTGCTCTACACTTTTGGGGTACAGGAAGCTGGGACCTTTCTATCGYGGCCTTTTGGTTCTTAAGAACTCTGTGTCCAGCTTGGATCTGATTGTTTTGRTGAGTGTTATAAAGGGTTATACAAAGCTTATTTCATGAATTGCCAGTTCATCATTGCAKTGAAATTGCAACATATTCAATATTTTAGATCCCTGTTTGTTGACTTTTTAATGGTGGACCTTTCAACAGCATACCAACATGTTTTAATATACATTCGGCAGTTAGTGGTGATTTTACAGGAGGCTCTGAACATGAAGACAAAGGTGAGTCTTTTTGTATTAATTACTCCGGTTCTGAATTATTTGTGTTGGTGTTACATGTCTCACTATTATAATTAGAAAGTAATACCACACATGGTTCATGATTTTGTTGGAATTGGTAATCTTTGGACCTGAGATGGATTTGACAGAGTGTGTGCTTTTTTCTTGCTCTGCAGGAAGGTTTATGAATGGAAGTATATCAACTGCCTYGAGCTCTGGACAGTAGCTATACGAATATATGGCATGGAACCTGACTTTAGGCCCCTTGCTTATCCATTGACTCAAATAATTTCTGGAGTTGCCCGTTTGGTTCCAACTGCTCGGTACTTTCTTCTGCAAATGCGTTGTATTAGAATGCTTAACTGTATTGCTGCTGCCATCAACACTTTCATTAGCAGTCTCCATGGTAATTTATGTGCTAATTTTTTCAAACAAGTTGGGCGAAAAAGGAAAAACCAATTAGCGATCCCTTAAAATAGATGAAACTGGAAAGTGTAACGAATGGCAAGGAGTTAGTAGCCATCGTGTTTAAGCTCTATCATAGCGGTAGTATTTGACAGGAAATTAAACAAATTATCCTTCAAGTGGGTTTTGACTTTTGAGATAGTAAGATTTTGTCCCATCCTTCAAGTGGGCTTTGAGTTGCTCAATGACAGTAGTATTTGACTATATTTTGATTTGTTGGTTCCATTAAACTTCCAAGGTTTAGTAACTTAAAAATGTCTTTAAGTTTCTTTGCACTTGGTGTTTTAATTAATTATTTATTTTATTTTTTTAAAGAGGAAAGGAAATAAGCAATATCCATGGGACATCACCCACACCATCCAACTGAATGGTTACAATTTACAACATACACCGTACAAGAACAATAGAAGAAACTATAGAAGAAAGGAAAGCACATAAAAAACACAGTAGTAGAAGTTTGCCACAGCATTTCCATCACCCTAGGCCCGACCAAAGATAACCTTTCGTAACCCTTAACGGGGGCAAGTCAAAATCCACTAATAAGAAATAGCTCCCAAATCTTCCAAAGTTAGACCGACGATAGCATGAACCCCAGTTTGGTTCGTTGATGAAGAGTATCAAATCCACTGAAGAAGAAACTTGCTAATCTTGGGAGGGACACAACTTCAACTCATGATCGAGAAAGGAGAAGAAACGAATCATTGTGATGAGGTCCAACCCATATAGCGACCAACAAGCCATCCACGCCAATGAGAATTAACCAAAGGCCGAGCATCCAGCAAACTAGAACCGACCAAGCCCGAGCCTGAATCACCCCACCAACGAGCCAAAATGATCAACGGAGATTGTTGGTAAGGCAATCCCTTTGTCTAAGTTGAGATTGTTGTCTTTTAACTTTATTATCAATTACTGTTAATAGTAAGAACTGTTTGAGATCAACGGAGGTCGTTAGTTAGTTAGTTGTAATAAAGGCATCAGATATGAGAAATCAATCAAGGACTAAGTAATGAATTTTACTACTTAAACATTGTTATGAGAAACGTCCGACTGAGGACAGAATAACGACATCGGATATTCGTTCTCGGCTTAGCCGACTGAGGCACCGAGAARGAAAAACCGCAAGTAATAGAATCAGAAAAGATGTCGGATCTAGAATGAGAGGCGACTGAGAAATCTAGTAATGAAGAGAGTTGATTAGCTGAGGGCGGCAATGGATATGGTATTTTGGGTCTTACGGTTTATTTAGAAACACTTCCTCTCCTTTTTTCTCGCTTTTTGTACTTGGTTTTTTTTTCTTATATATATGCAACAATGATCTTTTGCGGTGGCCTTCTACTCCATTGATGCTGGTAAGAAGTTTACTAAGGGCCTGTTTACTTTAGCTTATTTTCGATCAGTCAGATTAATGATTTTTACTAACTAATTAATTTTAAACCAACACAATATTATTATAATTTCATTATGAAATTGTGTGGTGTATTTGCTTAATCATGTTCTTCTTCTATAGTTCATACATTAATCTTCAGTTAAATAACAACAAATAATAATACCAATAATAATAATACTTATATATTATCTTTTAATAGCAATAATAATTATTATAATACTATATATAAAGTTAATAATACAATGTTGTCATAACACTAGTGTTAGTGAGATGAAATATAAAATACATTAGCAAATGTAATATAAAATTGAGATGAAATATAAAACACATTAAACAAATTAGTAAAATATAAAAACACATTAGATGATACTGTACAATGAGATGAAATTAAAATTTAAATACATTAATACTTTGCGTGAGAAATAAATGAATAATGTACGAATGGTATACATACAACTATATAAGGGCTACAAGTCAAAATATATAATAATAACAATATTATCATAAGTTAAATAGTTCCTTTCAGCTCCGTTCAGTTCAGCTCCGTTCAATTCAGTTCATTCAATTCAGTTCAGTTCAATTTATTTTAAATTAATATAACGGACCCTAAGCCTCTAGTTAATTTTCTTTCCTCTTTTAAATTCTATATTTAATATCACTAGAATTTGTCGGTGCATATGCACCGGTTGATTATAAATCTATAAGGGATTAAATTGTAGATAATAGCTAATTGTATTTTATGTAAAAGGTGCTCCTTACATTTGAGAAAATTCTGAATATTGATGTGACCTTTAACATGAAAAGGTAAAAATATTATGAGAAGATTTGAACGATTTTTCGAGTAATTATTCATGTAAATACACTAATAATGAAACTGAATTTAAATTAAAGTTATATAAAAGTATATACGAAGTACATTCGCTAACAAATAAGAAAAAATATATATAGAGTACGTACTTGATATATTATTATCGTTAAAAAAAACACTCTCTAAAAATTAATGAAAAACAGGAAAAAAATCCTATATATATGAGACATAAAAAGTGATTTGGTATAGTCCGTATTTGTTTATAGAGATCAATAATAAACTTGCAAAATTTATATATTAATATTTAATATACTGAGCTAGGGGTTTGGAGTGTTGGCTTGAATCCCACATTTGATACATATGGTCAAAGGTTCGAATCTTCATTCCCCCTCCCCATTGTAAATGTACCCCGCCCTTGTGAYTTATTCGCATCCAAAAAATAATTTTAATATAATAGTCTTACGTAATCCATACAAAAATGTTATAAATATATGTTACTCGTGTTTTTTTAAATTAAAATCTATCAAATATTATATATCACCCCTGTGAAATTGCATGGTACAATCTAAAATTTGAAGCATGAAAATGCAACTGTAAATAATATTTTTTTAAAACATGTTATCAATATACCTTGATAGGAGTTAGTAATTAAAAAACTTAAATTTTATCAAAAAATTAAAACATGATATCAATTAATAAATTAAACCATCAAAATTGGTTCATGACATGAAATGGGGTAGGGTGGTTATATTTCCACTGTAGTTATTTCAGAAATGCAAGGTAGTTATCATTATGGAGCAAATGTAGGTGTTTCATTTTTCTAACCTTTTTTAAAAATAAAAATAAAAAACAAAATTGCTGGATTAACAGGAGGCCTCCATTTAGGATTTGGAGGTCTCTTAGCAAAACTTGAATCTCTATTATAATATAGATTACTGTAGTAGATGAGAATTTTTGTTACAATTTGGTTTGTTGCTGGTTAATCTAAAAGTTTGTGTCTTTCTATATTCAATTTGTGGGTTTTATATGTTAAATTATTAGTGTTTTTTATGTTTATCGTGTTCCTTTTTTTTTTATAGCTGTTTTGGAAGTAAATAAATCGAGAGTCTTTAAGTAATTGGGGTCTCAAGTTTTTGAATTGATATATTATGGGTATGTTTGGAAAAGTAGCGGTAGAAATAGTTGTCACTTTGGTAAAGTATCGATTGAAAATTGTAATTTTTATTTAGAATATATTTAATTAAAAAATTTAATTATAATATAATATAAATTGATATGTAGCCCCACTATATATTATATTTTTTGGTTAAACGAAAAAACATAAAAAAAATATGATTCTAAAAGTAGGGATATTCTCAAATTTTTATTTATTTAACAATGCCCATCAATAATAAATTTTTGAAACAAAGTACTACAATAATTTAATTAGAAAAAGTTTGTAGATATACTTTTTTTTTTTCTTGGTGGTCAGCTGTCCCCTGAGCTCTAAGCCAGGGAGGATTGGTTTACATGCCTTGCCAAGGCACTTCCTGAGTGATATGTTTTGAATATTTGTGTCAGTTTGAGCTTGAGATCTAGGAGGTGAGTTGGGAGTTGATTCATACCTTGAGGGGAATTTAAGGCAGAAATTAGGCACCGTGGAATCTCTCGATTTCTACTATGGTGTGGCGAGCCTTTTAGGCCGAGCCGGGAGTACTTGTAGAAAAAACCGTGGGCAACCCCGCAGGGGGCTTGGCTACATCGATGTGTGATGTTTGTATGTTGTGGGCTTGAGCCACAGAATACCGCACATGAGTGCGTTGGGGGAGTGTTGTCAGTAACGGGATCGCCACAATTGTCATAGGTAATCACGGACGCCGAAACGTTGGTGCAAAAACAAGGCCCAGGCGTTCTGCATCCAGTAACCAGTTCGTGGGATATCGGAGAGCATGGAGGATTGATCTTTGACCCATCCGCCCGCTATGTAGCGGCCTCTACTTCGGTCTAATTGTAATTCCATTAACACGCATTATTGGATGCACGCAACTTACTATTGCAAAACCTTATTAGCGGCACAACCCTAAGGTTACTAAGTGGGTTACTATTAACTAAAAATGACTACTCTGCTAAATATTGTGACCGACTTGATGTTAATCATATTAATACGGTGCTAAAAACCGTTCATAAATTATCTTGACTTTAATGTGGTTGTGTTATTTCCGCGTCTTATTTAAGAACAAACGAAATGCAAATACAACCATATATAAATAGAATACCAATATACACTCACTACATTGTTCGGCTGCAACAAAAATGGTTAAAAAATAATAAATAAATGATAGCGCCTTCGATCGATCCGCTAAAAAAGCAAACAAACTTGCTAGTTGAATGAAGAAAGGCCTCATTAAAGCTTGCTATACACACAATGCAAAGAAACGTTAAATAGAGTTAATGAAAAATGAAACAAACCAAAAAGTGATAAATAATCCTACATATTTACATGAAGCGATAAAAAGGTGGTTCTACAGTTTTATTTAAGTTGAATTGAGACTCGCATAGTATTAAAATAACAAGTTAGAAAGAGCGAAAATGAGGTTTGGGTGAGTAACCTCAGAGTTATAAACCTGATTTCGCTCGTGATTTGATTTAAAAGACGTATAGAACTCGTATTTGTATTTAGGGTGAGAAGATGAAGGACGAGAGAAAGCAGATGCGAAGCCAGCAACGTATGCCGTGTCCACGGAAATGAGGCGTAAGAGGTATTTATCACGCGCCAAAAAACAAAACAACGTATATACGCTCAAACTGAGCATATAACCTCAGTTGGGCGATCATACCGCCCTTGACATCGAATCTTCTTTGATTTGAGCATAATACGATCCAAGGAAGCGTATATACGCTCAATGGAGCGTATAACGCTCTAGGAGGATATACGCCATGTTTGGACGTATATACGCTCACATATTCCTCATAATTATCTCACGTATTCATATTTAAGAAGATTTTCCGATTCTCTTTGGATTTGCATGAACTAGACACTTCTAATTGGTTTTGCTAGAGGGTTTCTAGAACATTCAGTATTTGGGTATTTTTAAAGTATTTTCTCGATTTTCTATGTATTTCTTGCGTATTTGATCTTTGTAAATGATTGTAAATTCATAGAAAATTATAGAAAAAATCAGAAAATAATCTAAAATACTGGTGAACTCAGAAAATGAGAAGAATGCAATGAAAAGTGAAAATCAATGAAAATCACCAATATAATTTATTTTAAAAAGTCCCTAAACAAAATATAAATCTAAATAAATGAAATAAAGAAAATGGCTTTTTGCCTCTTTATTTCACCTTCGGCACATGATTATGAGCGTGACTTTCACATATTTCGAGCTTTTTCAGGAGTTCAAATGCGTTTAGAAATAAATCGTATCACTGAAACGTGATTTTTTCATTCATCGGTTATCTATTTAGTGGAGACACTTTAGGTTCTACGAAGGGCTCCAGTTGAGGATAGCAACTTAACACAGAAGTGTTTGGATGCGTTGACTCCATGTGAGGAGTGTGTTTTTTCTAGATCCCCCTAAGCACGAAAATGTGAACGACTGTATGAGGGATCCCTAACACTTGACATACAGACGCTTTCATGTTGCTCACACCTGCCAAGATCTTGATTGAGCTACTTAAAGGAGAAGGACCAAATGGACATTAGGGTTGGCTTAGTTTTAGTTTCTTTTGCTAGGATACACAATTTTCTTTACACTTTTGTATTTTGTTTACAATTTGCCCTTGGAACGACATCGACGCTTCCATCTTTCTTCACATTACAAACCTTGACCTTGTTTTTCTTGTGCTTTCACTTTAGTGTTGCGAAACATTGACTTGAGGCTCGTAGTATGAATGAGCTTAATTGTATGGTTGGGATGGTTAGACAGCGAACTGACGCCTCGAAATTTGGACAATATCGAACCCAGCTTCACTCAACGTGTACTTGAATATTTCATAAAAAAATCAAGTCTCAAAAATCACAATATAAGTGTAGTTTAGTAAAATCACTATAAACACAAAGTGTGTGCAGTACGTATGAGCTTGAGTAAGTTGGGGGAAGGTTGTTGTGATCTTATGGTAGAGTTAATAACCCTATTAGAGTGAGTGTTTGATACGTGTCATGCCGTAGATTTAACCACCACAATCAATTGTTACTCTCCCTACCCGAGCCTTACATATCCCTAAAGTCCTCTTGACCCTAAGGAGTGATCGCATTGGTGGCGGAGGGTGAGCCTCATTCTTGTG
>SNQN01009275.1:1577-14772 GCA_008642245.1 Bassia scoparia
AGTTTCACTTAGTATTCTAGCCGTGTACTTGGTTTAAAGAAGCCTAGTTTTGAGGAGGTGGAATAAGCAGTTATTGTACTTGCTCTAAGGAGCATCGACTTGCTTATTTCAAACTTGGACCACCAGAAGCCATTACCACCAAATAGGCATTCGCCCGCCCGGCTGTTAAGGACAATATGGCAAAAGAAGACCTTTGCCCAAGAAACGCTGATTCCTACAAGTACCAGCTGTTATTTACTTATTCTCGGATTTGTACGTCCTATCTGATTTGTGTATTAAACCAGATACCTATACAGAATGTAACGCGTTGTCAGAAAGAAAGACAAGTGCCGCATTTTCATATTGTGTTTCGCATTGTTCTGTTCATTACCCAAGTTTGCAGATCTGTGTGGAGACAACTTGAATTTTAGATACATTAAGAGGAACTACTCGAGAAGTTCACTGGACAGGCACACCAAAACAAGATTCCTTAAGAGCTTATCCATAAAAACAGTGGGACTAGATTGCCACAGGCAGTAGAGAATTATATCATCGGATGAAGGTGGGTTTCCCATTCAATCAGAGCGGCGCGACTCATTATATCATACTCCCAATCGATTAAGGTTATATGACACTCAGATCTTATACAGCATAGCAGGGCATAAGATACGCAGTGGCCCTTATACGTAAGAAAAACCAACATTTTTCTTGGTGGTGCGCGCATAACTCTCGCCATATGGAGGCCGTGGATTCGAGTAACATACTTACGTTCCATAAAATAGTTTTACATAGCTCACCCATGCACAGATTATCTATAAGTGAGAGATAGTATTATTACGAAAACTTTAATGCCCACCTCTGGTGAGGTGGTAAAGTAAAAGAACTGTCAGTATTAGTCAATGTTCCTGACTCGACATTATACTGTCCGATTTACTCCGATCCTTCTTTTTAGTTCACCTGGTCAACACATACCGTATGGCGCATTTGTGAACTGATAGACATCCTTCATTTATGTCTGAATTAATTATAGTGTTCACACATTATCAAAGTTCATGACAACTAAGTAGTGTATATTACCAATTTTCAGTATCATAAAGGACGAATACGTTGTAATTGATTTTACTTAGACTCTATAGTCTAGTTGATGTGGTAGAGCAGAGGCACATTATCACTTAAAGATCTTTCCTACAGTGGTGAATTCACATTTTCCGCATCAAGCCCCTGGGGTGGTGTTAGCGATCATTGGAATAAAAAACCCTCGATAATGCTGAATACAATATTAACCAAATCTGACTTACACACATGATATAATTATCGCACATCGAACACTGCACTCATGAGAGAATATAGCGATACCTAATCGTAATTCAAAGAAAATAAACGCAAAACAAGAACTTTGACAAGAATATTAGTTCAATCCATTATCTAAAGCACTTATCGTACTTTAGAGATAGAAGTATTTAACAATGTTAATACTGACGTGAAGAATATAACATCAGAAAGTTGAGAATTTTAAATTAACACAATAAAGATTAATAACTATTTTCATCTGTTTTAAGAGTGAGATTTAAGCTATTATTTAGTATAATAAATATTTGATGCTATAGAAGTTGATTATCATTGTTAAATCTCGAATCATACGACACTGCGGAGAAATATTACAGTTTAGTACGGGCGAAGTGTTTAGAATATATAGCATTAGGAAGTTATGTTAATTATAGGGCTGCACATATATATTCCATAGACCACCTCCCTATGCACGCGTTGCAGACAAAAATTATGCAATTGGAAAGAAAACTAATGTATCTAAACAGAAAGGGCTTATCGAAATCGGGAAACGTCTTAGACGTGAGAGAATTTTATAAGCCGAATTGCTAATTTGACCGAGATCATGGCCAAGGCACACTTGTCACGGGATGACAGTCTCACCCACTCAGACATCGACGATTAGGCTTATTTGAGATACAAAAGTCACTCTATTCGAGATATTACTGTATACCTTAATTCCTCTTGTCGAGTCCAGGAGATTTTTTCACAAGAGTATAGGGATAACTAAATCTCCGAGGTAAATTGCAATCATGCACACTATAGTATCCACAGTGTTTTGATCTACTATTAGGTCCCCACCTATTAGCTCGTGAAATCGAGTCCCTAACATCCACAAGATTTTATCTTGTCTAGGCTGGGTCGAGGAGGTATGGAATGACATGTATCGGAGGGTGAGATCCGAGTGAGGATGTGGCAGGACTCGAGAAGCTGGGTATAGGAACAAGACAACATGCCGCGCCGTGGTACGAGCAATCTATCATGTCAAGGTGTTCATGTAATCTCATTGCAGTGCACTACGAGGCTTAGCATCCAATCTCAGTGAACAACGCAACCAAACGTAGATACCATAATGTAGGAACTCTTATGAGGACAGCTAGTATTTCCGTCTCTGGATAGCTTGGTGGATATCATTTGGCGCACAAGGACCTCAACAAAGCCCTCTGCATCAAGTGGACAAATTGTCACTATCTCTGTGACAAAAAAAAGAAAAGGGAGGTTTAATAGTTCACTGGGGACATCTCGAAAATTCTGTTATAGGAGCTAGTATAGCATGGTTAAGCCTAGAGAGAGCAGGTAGTGTTTATTTGGCTCCAGAGTCCCACACCCTTGGTTGAGATGTTACAAACCTGAACAACACAATTAGTGGAAGTAGGATCCAAAACTCCGGCATTTTCTTCTCCACTACAGTAAAGCGGGTTTTTCCTGGATTACCGGAACAAATCATACTTTGTGTACCTCAAGGCTTGTCTTGGGATATGCTATCTCATAAGGCTTAACAGTTCGTCTTTCTCAGAGAAGGACTATTTGAGTGTTTAAATCAGTAGTGGATTTGGCTCTGATAATTATTCTACTGCGACCTATTCAACTACATGCTGTCTAGTAATCAGTGCAAATACGACGGCACTTATGCTTAGAGTTGTTAAGGCGTCGAATCGCTCAATTTTAGACCGGCTTCCAATTCTTCACTTCAACAGTAGGCTTGATAAGAAAGGGCAGGTTTCACGCTTATACATCTTATAGCTAAGTCGTGGAATGTTGCACCACCCTATACCGGGGTAACCGCAAATTGAGAGCATGCACTTGAGTTGAGACCAAACACGCTTGTGATAGAAATATCTCGCTCAATAAAGCATCCAGCGCTTCAAGAGAATACCTTCAAGCAGTGATCAATACGCAGGCTTGATCAAACATATCGTTTAATAAAACCATCTTTTTAAGAGCACTCATACTTCTAACTCGACAACCTATCGCACAGCGGTAACAAGAACAACGGGAGTAACATCACTACGCGCGGATTTATAGAGCTTCCAATAATTTTTTCAGTCCTTCTCACGCCAACCATTTCAAACAAGCTTCGAATACATCCTTCCAATACCTATTGGGTGGTGGAGGATATAGCCCCACACGTAATATACACTCCAGATTTTGAAGTTTTTCAAAAAAAAACAAAAATAGAGCAAAGAAAAAAAACCTACATTTGTTCTTCCACAGAGTAATTATGCCAAAGTGTACATTAAATTGAGTATTATAATGTATAATTAGTTAGTGATTATGAATAAAAAAAATAGTATTTGATATTTTAATTATATTTATTAGAGTGGGATTAGGTCTTTTCGGGATGGCACAAATATAGTTATTGCAGAACAAATATCGAACTCGACAATGATGATATTTCAGCTTTTAAATAATAACATTAGTTTTATTTGATCTCCGCAACGCCACGATGAGACGGTGTAAGAGCCGAAGAGAATTATTAATGGTATTCTGCCCAAGATGTCAAGTCTCCTAAAGATTACAAGTCTACAAAACAATATGCACAATGTTATCATAGTTAATAGAATGCATCCATGTTATCAGATTTATTGATATAAATAACTCAATATTTGAGAAGCTGCCATAGAAATTGTTTCAATTTTCCACATAAGTCAATACGTATAATTCAGGATCATCATCAGCTCATAAGAGCTATCTGTTGTATCTCTCAGCATAAACGATTCACACAGAGTAAATAGTCTACACTAAAAAGAAATGTCATAAAAGGGATTTGATTATTGATGGATAAAACTTGAAGCACTGCGTCGTTCTTGTGCCTCTATACCAAGCGAATTTTGAACCAATAATGTTGCCGCTGAACTTACAGTTGGTTTTAACCCGTGTCTCTTGTTAGAAAAGTCAAATTAGGAGTAAGTGTGATTCGCTATCACTCTCGGTCTTCCTATGCTGCACTCTTTTGCTCAGATATTGGGTTTGTATCTCGATGAGAATTTTCAAGCATTCCCTTGTGTTATTTGTTTGCTCAAATTTAGCTTCTGTTGCAACATAGCCACAGCCAACATGAGATACAAGTACTAGAGATGAAAGTAAAATTCAATTCAGTACAAACTACAAAACTTATCAACACTTATCCACAAAAGCTCATCATCCTTTCAAAATCAACTAATACCGACACTTTCTCATTCTTCAATCAATAGATTATTCCCAGAACAAAACTTTGATGCAGTTCACTACCAAAACAATACATAAAATCATTCAAGTCCTACCCAACCTACAGTGAGCCTTATACGGTTAAGCCTTGTTCTGCAGCAGCTGCTGATTTAGCCTTTGGCTTGTCCACAACAATTGCCTGGGTAGTTAATACCATTCCTGCAACGGAGGCAGCATTCTGCAGAGCACATCTTGTCACCTTAGCRGGGTCAATAACTCCAGATTCCACCAAGTTCTCATACTTGTCAGTCATTGCATTGTAACCAACTTCCCATTCACTSGACATCACCTTCTCGACGACTACCTCACCTTCAACTCCGGCATTGTAGGCAATTAGTGATGCTGGTGCTACAAGGGCCTGTATCAATGAGCCAGAAGATATATGTTACAGAGGACACCATAAAACCAACTTAGGTAACCAAGAAAATGAAGAACTGTAACTAACAATGGGGGTTATCTTGTAAGGGGAAAAAAGATGACATGCTGCTTTCAACGAATCAAATTACACCAAGAATTCGAAAAGCTATACTACCATGTGTAAGATAGAGGATTCTTTTATCCATCTCTTAACAAGAGTTAAAATGGGGAAGAGATAAAAATGTTTTTTGCTTGTCTCACAATTGATTGAAAAAGGCTATTTGCACATACTTAGTTGAACTACCAATTAATAAATAAGAAAGAGGAATGGAAGTCTTATCAAACAATTTTACCAGCCCAGAGAAAACTTAAATAAAAGGAAACAAAATTAATAATGCTACCTTCTGCACAATGTCAGCACCCAAACGTTCATCAGCATCCTCCAGTGTGTCTTTGATAGCAGGTACACAAGTTGAGAGATGAACAAGAGCGGCACCACCACCAGGCACAATGCCTTCCTCTATGGCAGCGAAAGTTGCATTCTTTGCATCCTCAATTCGCAATTTACGGTCCTCAAGCTCAGTCTCAGTGGCTGCACCAACCTTGATAACAGCAACACCTCCAGACAATTTTGCAATTCTCTCAGCAAGCTTCTCAGAGTCATAAACAGACTCAGTCTCAAACAGCTCTTTCTTAAGCTGTGCAATCCTGGCCTGAAGTTCATCTTTAGATGCGGCATCAGCTATGAGGGTGGTTGAATCCTTGGTGATTGTCACCTTCCGTGCCAAACCAAGCTGCTCAACAGATGTGTTCTCAACCTTTAATCCAAGATCACTGGCCTGGTACTCGGCACCTGATTGACAGAAATTTCAACGCTTAATCCTCTTGGCTCTCTCATAACTTAATCTTTGAATCAGACAAGCAATGGTAAGTATTTAAAATCAAACCAAATAAGTCACACTTATTGGGTTTAATCTCAAACAGATTCAGCAATCTAWATTCTAAATACTAAAGCATTAGCAATCATGTTACTACAATTATATTTATACGTCTAAAATCAACATGACAACTGAGACCTAAGGAAAAGGATTTTACAGAGACCCTAAACTTCATCAAATCAAAATTTAAGGTTGTTCAGTGCAAATATGAATACTACGCTATTGCTTTCTCTTCCCCATTGGTTTATCAATCATACAACAATGATGATACTGAAAATATTCTAGTGCTTCATAGCATAAAATGATTGCTACCATATGTGAGCTAATACTCAGCTTACACATCAAACAGTCCAGTAAACTTTGCCGACAAAGTACAACAGCAATTTACACATTAAATGAACACATTCAAATACCTGTCAAGATGGCAATATCTTGAAGCATAGCCTTTCTCCTCTCACCAAAACCAGGTGCCTTGATGGCAGCAACATTGATAATGCCACGCAACTTGTTCACAACAAGGGTAGCCAATGCCTCTCCCGTAACATCCTCAGCAATAATCAGCAAAGGTGCTCTCATTTGAGTGGTCTTTTCCAATAAAGGAATTATATCTTTTATTGCAGCAATCTTCTGATCAGTTACCAAGACTCTTGCATTTTCAAATTCAACAATTGATTTTTCAGGATTTGTAACAAATTGTGGTGAAACATAACCCCTATCAATCTGCAAGCCAAGAAATAAACACGATCAATAGATATATACACATCTAGATGTGTTACCAAGACTCTTGCATTTTCAAATTCAACAATTGATTTTTCAGGATTTGTAACAAATTGTGGTGAAACATAACCCCTATCAATCTGCAAGCCAAGAAATAAACARGATCAATAGATARACTATTAAACAGGTAAAAGCACATATTCTGGTCACATGAGTCAATTTAAAAATCATACATACCTCCATTCCTTCTTCAACTTCAACAGTTGTTTCAAATGAAGATGATGACTCAATGGATAAAACACCATCAGGGCCGACTTTGTCAATTGCATCAGCAATCATTGTTCCAATCAAATCATCATTACCAGCAGAAATGCAAGCGATTGCTGAAACAAGTTAAGAGATATGTATAAGATGAATACTTCTTTCAAACTAACACACATGTTGAACTTATCATGATAAGATAGCACAACAGGACAGGGAAAGGCATAATTATCTAAAGCATCATAGTACCTCTGATGTCATCACGACCATTGACTGGTCTGGCCTTCTTCTCAAGTTCCTCAATTAATCCTTGAATAGTCTTATCAATTCCCCTTTTCAAAGAAACYGGATTAGCACCAGAGGTAACACTCAGAAGACCTTGTCTAATAATCTCACGTGCAAGAACTGAAGCGGTTGTTGTTCCATCTCCAGCAGAGTCATTTGTTTTACTAGCAACCTTTAATAACAAACACAATTGAATCACATCTTAGAAACTATGGGCCATGACAATCAAAATATAGCCTAGCATCATTTCTAAATTCTAACACTCTYCCTAACAGAAGCGTACATGAAAAAATTTATACCTCTCTAATCAATGCAGCTCCAGCATTCTCCATTGCATCAGCCAGCTCGATTGCACGAGCAATAGTAACACCATCATTAACAACTTTTGGGCTCCCAAACTCATCCAACACAACATTTCTCCCTGAGAAAGAGGGAAAAAAGGAACATCAATATAATCGAAACATTAGACTTAACCACTCAAAAGACAGCAACAACCAGTAAAACATACACAAGAACATTACAACCTAAAAGCAAACAGCACCATATAAGAACTTTTACGGAAKTATTARAGGAAATCCATCTTCRCCTCTTTCAAATTGAAATAGCAAGCAAAGAGTAGATTCACCAATTCAAAACTTTTKGAGCAGTAGGTGTAACTGCAGAAGCYATTCAAGCAATAATCTGGACTTAGTGTACCATAAAACMACTCAAACTAGTAACAAAGCAAGGTTAACCAAACTATAGGCCTCATCCAACTAARGAAACTAGTTATCAACATTAATAATCAATTCGATAAACTACTAAACTAGCTAACTAATCATCAATTAAATYTATTCATCGTTTTGTGAGAGCAATATATACCTCTAGGACCGAGAGTTAGGGCGACGGCATCAGTTAGCTTGTCAATGCCAGCCTGAAGGGCAGCCCTAGAATTCTGATCGAAGGCGATATCCTTGGCAGAGGCTTTAACAGAAAACCGCCTGCTCGATGGTTTATAATGCACCTTCTCTGGTAGAAGAGGAAGTGCTTTCCTCAAGCTTCCCTGAATCCAAGAAACAACATTGTCATGTAACAAATAAAAACATTAAGTTCTAGATAACATTTCACTGAAAAACCTAGAAAAATCATAGCTTCAAAATGTATTCATTATCGTTTTCCAATCAATCAAACATAGCAATCACGAGTTCACAACCCATATGAAATTRGTTACAATAACCTTATCTTCTATCAGAAACTTTCTAATTCAAATTAATCTAATTGCTGAAATCCACATTTTGGGGGCCACAATCAATGAACAAAAACAAAAATAAAAACAACCCAATTCATGTATTTAACAATTCAACCTAATTCATTCATATTGCACCTAACACAGAAAGCAATAAAAAATCAACCTTTTATGCCAATAATAGTCAAACAATAGAACCCAAGAAATGAAAATGCAAAAACGAAATTATAAACAAGATTTTAAAACCCCAAAAAAAAACTAGTATAAGTGAAAGAAGAAGAAGAAGAATAGGGAAAGAATACCTTAGATGAAGAAGAAAGAATGGAAGTGGTAGAAATAGCATTAGCAGAAGCCATTGTTGAAGAAGGAAGATGAGAGAGAAACGAATAGATTAGGTGAGACGCAGGAAATAATGGTGTGTAGTGAGGATAAGGAGTGAAGGCTGAATGCGAATGAGATGATGTCGTTGTTAGGGCTTCCTATAGAGAGTGAAGAAGCACTCAAAGTGGAGAAAATGAGAAGTATAGAGGTGTTCGAGAAGGTTCCACTGCTTCGAGAACCGTTGAGACTTTTTCCGGTTTTTTTTCTTTTCTTTTAAAAAAATCCAAATATTAGTCTCAAACTTTTATTCATTGGGAACTAGAGAAGTTGGATAAAAAACTAACACCAGTTGGGATAATAAAGTCACTAATATTTTTTACTCTAATTTTTATAAATAAAATATACATTTATTTTTACTTACTAAAGCATTATATCTTTATTTTAAATGAGTAAATATTATTAAAAAAAGTGTTAGTGACTTCATTGTTCCAACGTCAGTTAGGTACTAGCAATTCCTCGGGAATTAGATGTCTAGATTTTGCTGACGCAAATTACACCGTGCATAAATAATAATATACAAATTATAAAAATTTTACTTTATAATTAACTATGAGTTTATTGTACAGTATACTATTGACTTTTAAAGGATATATATGACAAATGTATAACCACACAACAGGAATAATAAGGATTTCATTAATAAGAAATAGTCAAAAGACACTTACAATTCTAAACGATAATACAAAACAAAATTCTAAACAAGAATACAAAACACCTTAAACTAGTTACATCGCAAATTCGATTTAAAATAGTCTTAATAAAAAAAAATATCCGAAGCAATACAATATGTGAGTTCGCTCTGATTCGGCATAACATCCGTTGATGTGTATTTGTTTGGGTGAATATACTTTTGTGATTTTTTGAATACCTTTCGAGATTGTGGAACCTTAAACCTTAGATAATCTAATCTTCCATAACGGAAGACAACAAAACTACACCAAATAAAAATATTCATGAACAAACTAACAAAAAACAAAGAAGTAGGAAGAATAATTGGGGTTTACCACAATTAAAGAGATGATGGTAGCCCGACGACTACAGAAGAAATTAGGGTTTTGAGGAAAGGTACTACCTCCGTTACGTATTACTTGAAACATTTGCTATAAATGAAGTTACATATTACTTGAAACAATTCTCTCTTTTTTCCATTTTTAGTAAGTTTTTTCTTACTTTATTCACTTTTCTACTACTTTTTTATCTCTTACTTTTTCCTAATCTTACACCAACTCATTACTTTATTCATTTTCTCTCTCTTACTTTTTCCTAATCTTATACCCACTCATTACTTTATTCATTTTCTCTCTCTTACTTTTTCCTAATCTTATACCCACTCATTACTTTATTTCTTTTCTCTCTCTTATTTTATTCTAATCATATACTCTTATCTACAATTAAGAAATTTTGCCTAGGAAATCTCCCTAATTCAAATGTTTCAAGTAATACGTAACGGAGGGTGTATTTTTTAGAGAGAGAAAAATGAAACCTGAATTTGGATCACACACACATTTTTATGTGAGAGGCTGTACAGTACAACTTATAATACTATAAACTTCATCGGTATATATATATTATACTAAATATTTTCGGTGATAAATGATATAAATTACTTGGAGATTTTACTTTTTTTATTGTTACAAAAATATATAGTGTTAAACATTATTGCGTTTGAGTAGTTGGGAAAACAATCAGTAGATACTCGTTTATATATCTAACATTGTGTCACTATGTGTAGCATTATTTCTCCCACAAAATTAAAGTAGTTACCAAATAAAAATATTTTATTTTTTCTTGGAAAGTACCCCGTATTACAATCCTCATATGAAAGTACATAAGTTACGAAATATGAACATTTCTAAATTTATTTTACACAAAAAGAGTRTGTTCAACTTATTTTTACTTATTTTCAGAAAGAATAAGATCAAATAAAAAATAATAAGTTTAAATAAGTTCAGATCGATAAGAAAAAATAAGGTGAACATAACAGACTCAAACTCTAAAATTAGACTATGCATGCATATGTCATTGGATACTACGGAGTACTTTGTTCTATTTTTTTAATTTCTTATTTGAAGTGAATGAAATGTTTATCTTTCCGTATTCATGTGAAATGTTTATCTTTCCGTATTTATGCTATGTTTCTTTGGATTGAGATAAACATGAACTAAATTGAATTAAATTGAACTTTTTATGAGAAAAGGAAATTAGGAAATTAAACTGAACTGAATTGAATTAATGAAATACCATGAAATTAAGTTCACAAAAACAAAACCTTATGAAAGACGATGAGAATGTTTATTAGAATTTTTTGTCGAGAAATACCAAGGAAATAGGGCATTTTACGAAATAATATCTCAATAAAAACTTTTTGTTGGGAAATACCAAACTAAAATTAAGTTTTGTCTTGAGGTACCAAAGTACCATTTTCCGACATTGACTCGTCAGAATCAAGCATTTCTCTTGTGTAGTTGTGTGTGCTCCACTCTCTTCTATTTCTTTTTCTTTCTTCTTTRTTCAGACGTCTTTCTTCATTACTTCTCTTAACTCTCCTCCAATCTTACTTCTGACTTTTTTCCTTCTTTCTTCCTTTTGTTTCCTTCTATCTCCTCCAAACAATCTGCAACTTCAATTCTTCCAATTCTTTAGGGTTTCATCTTCTTATCACTCCAATTAAACGTCAGTCATCTTCTTATCACTCTAATTTCACCCAAACACATGATTTACAAGGTAGAAAAACCCAACTTCAGTGCATGCCTAATCAATCAAATGAATCAAAGTTCGCAACTTTTCTAACACCCAGTTGTAATTCATGAACAAGTTAATCACTTGAAAGGGTAAAAGAAATTCAAGGAAGCAACAGTAAAGGAAGAAGGTAAATCGATTATGGGAAGATTTGCAAAAGAAGTATGTTTCCCCATTTTTATTGAATTACTGTATTTAAATACGTTCTTCTTTCTCCTCTGCTCTTCGTTGCCGGGGAATACTCCGACCACCGCACTCTACTCGAATGCCCAATTTCTTCAATTTTGTTTGCTTGATTTTGGTTTAGGGTCTAGGGGTTTTGGTTTGCTTGATTTTGATTTTGTTTTGTGATTTTGGTTTGCTTGATTTTGATTTTTTTATGTTTTTATTAACAAAGGAAATTGAGATTTGGGGGTGAATGAGATTTGGGAGTGAAGAATTTGGGGGTGAATAAGATTTAAAGAGGGATGAAGACTTGGAGGGATGAAGTGGAAAGGAGAAAAAAGATGCGAGTGAGGGGAAAATTGGAAGCAAGAGGTGTCAAACACGCGCAAGGTCAACGCCTAAAAGTAGACTTTTTGGCCGAAAAATGGTATTTTGGTACCTTAAGACAAAACTTAAATTTAGTTTGGTATTTCCCCACAAAAAGTTTTTATTAAGGTATTATTTCGCAAAATGCCATATATCTTGGTATTTCCCCACAAATAAAATCTATTGATTATATTTCATATAAAAATATTTTAGAATTAAAATAAATAAATAAATAAATAAATATTATTTTTTAATGTGGTGAGGGCTTTTTTTTTTGAAGCGAAAGTGGAGAGTTAGGTTATATTGTCATATTGGGTGGTTATTATTTTCTTGTGGTTTAAATAATTTTTGAGAGGGAATTAGAAAGTATATGGAAAAGACTATTTTGGAGGGAATGATTGTGAGGGCTTTGGTTTTGGAGGGAAGACATATGGTGAAGAGTTAAAGTGGTCACAAATAGTGACGTTTGTTTAATAATATAGATTAATTAATACACACAAAAAAAACACAGAGAGCAATAAAAAGTCTCTGTTTTTTGTTTTAGAAAGGTAGAGGTGATCAAATGRGAGTTAGGGCCGGACTCGGGCCGGGCTAAGACTGAAAAATTTGTCCGGCGAGCCTAGGAATGCATGTCCAAGTCCGTTATTACGGTCTTGACTTCTAACCCTTACTCGCCCTAAATTGTGGGCCGAGCTAGTCCACGGGTTAACGGGCTTAAATTGCGTTATAAATACATTAATAAAGTTTTTTAATTTAATCAATAAAATGATTAAATTTTTTGCCTTTACCCGTTACAAATATTTGATGAAAATAGTACAAAATAACTTGCTAAGCTATGACAATAACAAGTCTTTACATTAATACATTATATTGTACTATGTAATACGGAGTACATTGTTATTACTTATTAGTTCCTTATATAATAGTAGGGAACTAGGGACTATCAACAAATAAATAAGTAATACTCCGTAGTTACGCATACTTTTTCAAGTTTATAAATTTATATCTATAGTTATCCATCATAATAATTAGTAACTAATAAGCAAAGTAATGGATTTTGGTAGTTTTAATAGTATTCATTTTACAAAAGTAATTTAAAATAATAATTATATAATTTTTTAAAAAATGGACCGGGCGGATTAATCCGGATAAAAATTTACTTGTCAGTGACTGCCCATTTATAATAACAGGTCAGGCTTAGCCCGTCCGAATTTTTTGATTTTTTTTTAAATGGATATTTAAGTCCGCT
>SNQN01009275.1:14794-25969 GCA_008642245.1 Bassia scoparia
ACTTTTTACATACTTTATTTAATCCAACATTAATGAATTACTCCTTTCTAAAGTCAACTTTCATCACTTTGCCCAATGTTTTCACCAAAAAAATCACCTTTTTTCCAAAACATTTTACTCATGCATTTACTCTTTTACTTAATTTAGTCAACTATTTTATCTAACTTAACTATTTTATCCAACTCAATCAACTCTTAAATACCGTGCCAAATTGGTATGGAACATTTATAAAAAACGGAGGGAGTAATATTTTTTAAAAAAATGGGTCGGGCGGGCCGACCCAGATAAAAATTTACTCGTCCATGTCCGCCCATTTATAATAACGGGTTGGGTTTAGCCCGTCCAAATTTTCGAAAATTTTAAAAATGGATTTCCAAGCTCGTTTTTTTAGCGGGCTTGATGGGCCGTCCCACCCATGAACAGCTCTAGAGAAAGGTAATAAATTTTATTAAGCACCAAGAGCCAAAAACAAAATAACTACAAAAGAAGCTTACAAAAAACAAAGAGAACAAGAACATACCAACAAGGTCACAAAACAACTAAGTAAACAACTTTTCAATCCAAGTTCTGTCTCGAAATTTAATCTTCATAGGTAAAATAGACCAAATTCTCCACTTCATATCAGCAAATATCCATTGAGCACAGTGATCAGGTCTTTCCATCTAGCTCTCCCAAATAGCAACATTCCTCTTCTCCAAATCATATAAACTGCAGCTGCCATTACAACCATGACAACCTTTTTCTACATGAGTTTCATAGAGTCAATAGCAATCTAGTTGAGCATGGCATATAATGCATGCTTCTAATTCTAAGAGGAATATGTAACAACTGCCTTAAATGAAGACACAACTGATGACTGTAAGAACACTCAAAGAACAAGTGAGCATGTGTTTCACTCATTTGATATAGTGGACATAAAATAGAGTCTGTGACCCCTATTTTCTTCAACCTGTCCCTAGTTTTCAGTCTCTTCCAAAAAGACAGCCATAGGATAAAGGAATGTTTAGGCACATTCAATTCAGTCTATTCCAAGTCCATCGGTCCTAAGAAACCTTAGGAAGTTGCCCTTTAAGCCAGGCATGCATACCCACTAGACACAATATAGCCCTTTAGGTTATGCTTTCATATTTAATCATGATAGCCTGAAAAGAATTGATCTTTAACTTTGCAAATCTGCCGCCAATATCAACCTGAAGAACTAGTTGTCCTCACATCCTTTCAATTCTTTCCTTTAATATATAGATGGTTAACCCATATCTCAACCAAAGACTGTCATTCTTTTGAGCAATATCCCAGATATACTTACCTAAAGCTGCAGTATTCCATGTGTGACAATCCCTCAGCCCTAGAATTCCCTGGTTTTTCTTCCTACATACAATATCCCAAGCAATGGGAGGAGCTTTGACAGTAGCTGCAACGCCATCCCACAAATAGGCTCTATAAATGGCAGTCATCACATCAAGGACTTTTTTAGGAAAAAGAAAAATTGAGGCCAAGTATGTGTGCATAGAAAACAGAACTAAATTCACTAATTGGGTTCTTCTAGCATAGGACAATTTCTAAGATCCCCAAGTCCTCAATTTCTGAACAATTTTATCAGTCAAGCAAAAACAATCTTCCTTAGACAACTTCCTTGCATTGATTTTAACCCTAAGGTACTTAAAAGGCAATTGCTCCTCCTGAAAGCAGGAAGCTACAATCACTTGTTCTTTTATGCTCTAATCCATGTTACTACTGTAGAAGGCAGATTTACCTGGACTGGCTACAAGACCAGAACAGGCCTCAAAAGTAGCAAACCTCTAAGGATTAACATAATAGTAGTGAGGTCACCTTCATAGAAAATAATTAAATCATCAGCAAAAGAAAGATGATTCAATTTTAGCTGCTTGCACCTTGAATGAAATTGAAACTTCTGCTTATCTCCCAAAAATTGTAACAACCTAGTTAAATATTCCATGTAAATCACAAATAAAAGAGCAGCCATAGGATCACCTTGTCTCAAGCCCCTTTTGCCAGTAATAAAACCACGAAGCTCCCCATTTATAGCCATAGAAAAGCTTGAAAAATAAACACATGCCATAATCCAGTTCACCATTTGACTAGGTAAATTTAGAGCCCGAGGCATATCCTTTAAAAAAGCCCAAGATATTGAGTCATAAGTTTTTTATGTCAACTTTCAACATACAAGATGGCGGAGTGCTCTTTCTTCTATGTATAGCCACTAGGTCTTGAACTTTACTGATATTATGAAAAATCTTCCTTGAAAAAATCAGCATGTACACTCTTGAAAAAATCCTGAACTGCAGCAACTATATCATCACCAACAACATTCCAACTCCTCTTGAAAAAAGTAAAATTGAACCCATCAGCCCAGGAGCCTTGTCCTCTGGGATACTAACCAAGGCCTTCTTAATATCTTCAGAAAAAACAAACTACACAACAAGTTAGCACCACTATCTTGCACTTTAGGACCTTTAGCAATAACATCAAAGTGAATCTTCCAAGCATTTGCATACTCAGTGCCCAACAACACTTTGTAACACTCAATGCAGGCCTGACCAATATTCTGATTGTCACCTGAGTCTCCCCCTACAAATCCTTAATTGAAGAAACTTTATTCCTATAAGCTTTGAGTTTAATTCTCCTATGGAAAAATTTTGAATTGTTGTCCCCTTCCTTCAACTAAGTGAGCTTAGCCTTTTGAAACAAATATGAATTATAGTTCATTTTGGTGGTAATAAAGTGTTGTGTCTAGTTCTTTTCCCGTTGCCTCAAAAACTCATTATCAAGATCAGCATGTAAAGCCTGTTGGCTAGACTTCAAGCTCTCTAAAGCCTGTCTATACCTAAGCTCAATATCTGCAAAGGATTATTTATTGATATCTCTAAGAACCTGCTTGAGCCTTTTAAGTTTCTTCACCACTTTATACATTGCAGTACCATAGATAGGAAGATTCCAAAATTGCTTGATTACATCTAGAAAATTTGCATGATTACACCGCATGTCATAAAACATGAAATTTTTCTTTGGTTGCACTAAAGGAACATCAAAAGTGACCACCATTGGAGTATGATAAAAAATGCCTTCTGGTAAAAAAAGTAGTCTTAGCATTCGACAAGGAAATCACCCACTCTTCATTAACCAGCACTCTATCTATTTTTGAGAACACTCTTGCATCCCCAAACTATTTATTTGACCGTGTATGTCTACAATTGTAGACACCTAAAAATATCTCCCCAATTTGAATAGCCGATGAGGAAAAGTACGATATATCGAAATAGATTTGACTTCGGAAGTCACGACAAAATCCACAAACCATATTCATTAAACCACACCCTTATGCACAAGATGAGGTAAAGTTGAATTTGAAAACGTATGCCGATAGCTCAATAATAGGAGGAAAATATTTATTTTAATTATTTTTAGGACATTTTTCTTAGGAAAAACGATTTTTAGTACTACTTATAAAGGTCTTTTCTAAGATTTTTCATTTTCATTTTATTCCTCTCATTTTTCTGATTTTGCCAATATTTTTAAATAATTTTTTTGATTTTCCTAAGATTTTCTATGATTTACATGTTTGCGAAATGATTTTTCAAAAATAAATAAATTCAGAAATTCGTAGATAAATTCAGAAAATTCTAGAAGATTAATCATGTTTATCCACAAGTGGATAAAGGTTAATTGGATAGTAGATTAGATGCAAAAATAAGTATATTAATTCCCGAACGAAAAGATAAATAGGAAAAAAATAATCAAGCACGGATCGCTGACGTGGCTGTACAGTCAGCAGCCACGTCAGCTCCACCGTATATACGGAGGTCACTACCGTATATATAGTGGGTATTAACGTATATACGGTCCCCTAGATCGTATATACAGAGACCAATACCGTATATATGGTTCCTTGAGCCGTATATACGGTGAAATCCGTATTTTTTAAATCTAATTTTTCTACATATTTTTTCCCATACGCCTATAAATACATGCTCTCGCCTCTCAACAAAAAATCAACGAAAAAGCTTTCAAAAACAAATCCTATTGTGCTTGAGGCAATTCAAAACTCTCAAAATTCTCTTTCATAAATCACTCATCAAAATCTAAGGTTCTCAAATCCGTTGCTACTTTCGGAGTCGTTTCTTTGCGAATCAAGGTACAAATTTTGAGGCCATTCAATTCAATCCTCTCTTTACTTTTTATTATTGTTTTTCATTAACATTATAATTTCGCTTTTTGAACTTCAATCATATGAATTATAATTTCACTTTTTGAATTTCAATCATGTAAATTCATTTTCAATCGTTTTTGCTTTATCGCAATTGCTTTAATTGAAATTGTCAATGCTAACAATCTCTTTTGTTGTGATAAGCGATTCAAATCGAAGCAAAGTTTTTGGTAAACTGACATTTGTTTTCTATTGTGATTGATAGCGAAGCGAGGTAAGTTTGATTTAAATATTTGAGTTTTCTATTATCACATATTAACCATCATCCTATATGTATGTTGACATTGTTTATGCATGAAATCACCTTTTCATTGCTTGAATAAGACCTGAAATTGTTGAATCACATTAAATTCAGATTGATCATGGACAAATTGAATTTAAGCACCTTATTAATTTGATTAGTTTGAAGTGATCACAATAATTAGGCTAGGTAGTGGTTTTTGCATAATAGAAAATCACCTCTTAATAGATTTCTAAGGCTAGAGCGCTTTGTAAGGATAAAGTTGCTAAGTTGTTGTGTATTCAATGGATTTGATCGAATGGAATTACAATGAGACCGAGTAGAGGCCGCTACATGCAGACGGGTTGGGTCAATGATTCTTCCGTACCATGTCCCTGAACCCACAACATGGTTAATGGATCAGACAATGGGGCCATTAAATTGACACCAATGTTTCGGGTGTCCGTAACCTGTATAGGCACGGTGGCAATTCCCCAATCTACAACACTACCCCAATGCACTCACGTGCAGGATCCGTGGCTCAAGACCAAGAACGAAATCGACGTAGGACAAGGCCCAATAAGGGCACACACCTACAAAATGGTGACTTCACTGGGGATAATCACCGTTAGGTGAAGTGGACAGACTTGAAAGTCTCGTAATTCCATAGATCTTTTTCATTGAATTATGCATATTTCATGTGGCCCATTTGAATAGGGTTACACCTTAGGATCCATGGTCTCATATGGGTATGTTTTATACTCGAGATCGCCTTAAGGGGGGAAACTACTTTTGTGCATATGGTTACTTGATCTTATGGCTATGGAAAGTCCTATCCCGCCCATGCCGCGTATGCATGTGTTACTTGATGCGTTTACATAAGAGGTAACTTGGCCATACATCACTAATTGCCAGTGATGAAGTTTGGACCAAGCTCTACTTTTAGGCGTGGTACCTCTTTGACTTAACCAAGCTGACCATTTGTTCTCTTAGATCCATATTTTAAGGGGACTTGAACTCATGATTTATGTTGAGTGATCAATATGTGCATATTAGGACTTTTTAGCCTTGTATATTAGGATCTTTATGTATTGGACTTGGCCCATCACACAAGCATATAGATCATGGCCATCTTTAGTTAGACTTAGGATTAAGCATGCTTTTTTTCATATTGTATAATGGCCATTGTTTTCTATGAAAAGAAAAAAAGAAAAGAAAAATTTAGTAGAAAACAATGGCTTTGCATTCATGTAGGATTTTTTCTTTTAGTCCATGCATTTAGGAAGATGGCCATGTTAAGAGCATGCATTGAGTCCACGAGTCAAACGAAGCGTCGTTATTAATAGGCAACTTGAATGAGTTTTCCATTTCTTTCTTTTTTCGAATCATTGTTTAAGTCTTGTTCATCACAGAATTCAACACTGAGAACTCTAGTTGGACTCGCAAGGCTAATCAAAGGTTAGTTCGTGATCAAATCGAATATCCAACCGAGATTCCTCCAACAAAGCGAACTTCGAAGAAGATGTCTCCATCACCCGAATTGGACACAACAAACGAGAAGATCAACGATCTCACCAAGCACGTTGAAAACATGATGGCTATGATAGAAAATCTCACTACCAAGGTTGACAATGGTGAAAATGCTTCCTCTAAGAACTTTGAGAGACTCAACAAGAAGCATATGGATGGGGCCTCTTACTATGAGAATTGGGACAAAGAAATCTCGTCCTTAACCAACCTTTCTGACAAATTTTCCGCCAATGATCTTCCTCAATTCAAGCCCACTAATGATCCATGCTTTCATCTCATGGCTTTCAAGGCCACTTTGAGCCTCAAAGGAGTTGATGCATCTTTTTCTCAAAAAGTCTTTCCACTTTCACTCGCTCCAGTGTGCCAGAAATGATTCTTCTCCTTGTCTGAAAAGGAAACTAAACACTCTCTCTTTCATGTCTCGCTACAAAGGGAACATTCAAACTCAAGCTTCCACTCCCGAGCTCGAAATTCTGAAACAAGGTGAAAAAGAAGGCTTCGCCGCATTTCTCTCTAGGTGGAAGGAAGCAGCTGCACAATTGGTTTGCACTCCACCTGAAGCTGAGATGGTTCAAACTTTCATATCGAATTTGCAACCAAAATACTAGAAACATCTTCGCTACATAGGACTTGAAACTTTCGATAAGCTCTAGCACATTGGAATAACCATTGAGGATGACTTATTGAAAGAAAGTGGTTCCAACCCAAAGTCCAAATGGAATAATAACAAGGACAATTCTTTAAACAATGTTTCCGCACTCCAAACCACTCCGGAGCTCTCTTGGAGTCAAGGCTACAAGCGTCCAAAACGTGAATATTTGCCATTAGGAATGATTTATGCCTAAGCATTTGAGCGTCTCCAAAGCAAGGGGAAGATCTCACCAATCGACCCAACCCCTGATCCAGAAAGACGATCCCCCAAATGGGATCCCGTGAAATATTGTCAGTATCATCAAGGTAAGGGTCACACCATCGAGGAATGCTACAAGATAAAGGATACAATCCAAGACATGGTAGAGGATGGAAGTCTCCCAATTCCTCCAAGCGCAAAGAAGCCAAATATCACATCGAATCCTTTTACAATCCTCATGATCTCTTTCGATGAAGAAATTACATTTGATCCAATGACTCTCACTTGTCTAGTTGATCAAGAAATCAAAGACATCCCACTTCTTAATGAAACTTCTATTAATGGCTTTTGGGAAAGCGATGATGAAGACAATTATCTCGACAATGTCGCTACTCATCAAGCCATGACAGGAGAAGATATTGAAGAAGAATTCAACGAAGAGGACATTATCAAAGCGCAAACTGATGTGCAATTGCTCACTAGGAGTGGTCGTGTTCTTAATCCTACTCCACTACAAGACGCTAATGACATTCCTGTTCTCTCACCTCAAGAAGAAAATCCAATCATAAAGCAACTCAAAAAGACTAAGGTTGAACTGAATATGTGACAATTAATTGTTACCTCAAAAAGTCATCGCGAAGCACTCCTTAAGGCTCTTACTGAACTTAGCGTCTTAAGTGTGACAACTCCTGAAGGGTTGGTTAACTTCATAACTAACCATGGTGTTTCACCTTACATGGTCTTTTCTGATGATGATTTGCCACCCGAGGGACCCCATCACAACAAGGCCCTATGACATTGGTTGATAATGGATCCGCCATCAATGTTTGTCCTTTAAGGACCGCGCAAAAGCTAGGAATTTCAATTGATGATCTTGAAGTCAATATGCAAACAATCCGCGCTTATGATAATTCCAAGAGGCAAGCTCTAGGCCTCGTTTGGCTCAACATTGCTACTGGCCTAGTCGAGAAATGAACAAAATTCCATGTCATGGATGTTAGAACCTCTTTCAATTTGCTACTTGGACGTCCTTGGCTTCATGAGTTAGGCGTTGTTGCCTCATCCTATCATCAAAAGGTCTAGTTACTTCTCCATGACACTCCAGTAGTTATTGACGCTTCTCCTATGAAGATTCAAGCAATAGGTAAGTCTACCTTACAAGTCCAACATGATGATGAAGATGAGGAGCTTTGGGGATTTTCCACTTCCATGATCAAAGAATCTCCTTGCGATGCTAATCTCACTATCCACACCATACCCAAGAAAAGAAAGGCTACTTTCGAGGAATGGCCTTAGGATCTAACAAGGAGCATCCTCCTCTTCTTTTTTATTTGCCACAAAAGAATGACAAGTTTGGACTAGGTTACTTGCCTACTAAGGAGGAAATGAAAGAGCAAACATTGAAGTATGCCTCTATGAATAAGAATGAGTCAAACAATGAGCTCTCGATTCCTCCTTGTGAGCTCACTCTCAACAGATACTTTATACGAGATGGAGAGAATGTTCCAAGTTATGATTTTCCTGAACCAATTCGGACTCCTAATGGCGAAGAATATCCAGGACTTGAAATTTTTCAGGATTGTGGTTTCATTGAAGATAGAGTCAATGATTCTGTCAAAACGATACCACCTGTCATTGACTCTATGGGCATGGGCTTACTTTTCGGCATGGACAAAGAGGAAGACGAAGCAAGTATTCAAGAGGTGGTGAACTATGAGTCTTTCGTTCTAGTCAAGATGATTGCTCATGTTGACAACATTGATCGAGGATGGTGCAAAACCTTAGAGATTATCGCACCCCACGATTGCAAATTTCAATTCGTTATTGGAAAGGGTCAATTGTTTGACGAATTTGAATGGTAGAAAAGAGTCAGTTCGGATTCCAACTTTAAGATTGAGTCGGAGTGTCCTTCCTCCTAGACTGTTTGTCATTTTTTTTTTATTTTTTCTAGTCTATTTCATTAGGATAGGATTTATTTCTACATTTAGCCTTCGTATAATGAATTCATTTGAAATCAATAAAAATTTCATTTTCTTTATTCTTTTTCGAACCTCCATATAGTTTGTCCTACTAATTTTAATGGAACCAAACTAACTGGAAGAGTAGATCTCAGAATCAAATTAACTAACGGACATTGCCAAGAGAGGCCATCTTTCTCAAACTCCACAAAAAATGATCCCTTTCCCATTTCATGTATTCATTCAATCCCTTGCAACCCTTGAGCCATAAACGCTTTCACTAAGCCTATCTTTCTTTCATCACCCACATCTACCTAACCCTTGGGAGTTCAAATTGTGCGTAGGAAAAAACATGTGCAAAAACATGCAAGTGCAAAAAATGAAAAGAAAAAAATCAAACTCAAAAGTCAAAGTACAAATTCAAGTTCAATTCAAAAATCCGAGTTCAAATGCAAAAATCAAAAAAAGCATATTGCGCACCTTGGGGGCTACATAGGGAAGTTTGAGCATTTTCCCTTTCTTTCTTTACCCTTAACCTTATCCTCATCACATTACATCCATAAAATCCCTCTCACACGAGACATTGTCCAAATCATCAACAAGAACTACGAAGGTCTGATTCCAAAAGGATACGTAGGAACGAAGCCTCTCATTGAAATCCGACTCAATACCTAATAACATTTTGAAGTTCACTCTTCTAGTTAGTTTGACTCCCTTATTGGTGGTAGTACAAATTCCTAGCATATAACATGACATAGACTCGAGCTTGAACAAACATCATGTAGACAACCACATCAATTCTCCATTCACTCACCTCTAGTCACAAATTCTAGCCTTTTCTTTTCTCGAAACTTTAGCCTATTCTTTCACACATCTTGAGGGACTCTCCTTAACTCTTCCTTAGGCTGTTACATTGCAACAGTCTCCATGAATTATCCTCGAAGCGTCGCCTTAAAGCATTCCCCTTGCTATCTTCTCAACTCTTCCTCAAGCTACCACATCGCCAAGCGAGTCTCTAAGAAAACAATGGTCGCAAAAGCACGAAGCTTCGTTTGAGTCACAAAACAAAAAAAGTCCATCTTTTTCATTTGAGTCACATGCATACATACACCATACACATGCAAACACACACAAACCCACAGTATTGTTGTAAATACAAGGCTAAAAAAGATAGTCCTAGAGATATTCAGTCCCCTAATCCTCAACACTAGTACGGGTGCCATCAACAGTCCTCAGAAACATATAAGGACAGATGCAAAAACAAAGATATTAATTCCCGAACGAAAAGATAAATAGAAAAAAATAATTAAGCACGGATCGCTGATGTGGTTGTATAATCAGTAGCCACGTCGGCTCCACCGTATATACGGTGGTATTAACGTCACATATACGGTCAAATCCGTATTTTTTAGATCTACTTTTTCTACGTATCTTTCCCCATACGCCTATAAATACATGCTCTAGGTCGGTGCTCAACAAAAAAGCTTTCAAAAACGAATTCTCTTGTGCTTGAGGCAATTCGAAACTCTCAAAATTCTCTCTCATAAATCACTCATCAATATCTAAGGTTCTCAAATCCGTCGCTACTTTCGGAGTCGTTTCTTTACGAGTAAAGGTACAAATTCTAAGGCTATTCAATTCAATCCTTTCTTACTTTTTATTATTGTTTTTTATGAACATTATGATTTCTCTTTTTGAATTTTAATCATATGAATTAGGAAAATTTGTCAACAATTACCCAGTTTTTGTCAAACTTTGTAAACAACTACCCACTTTTTTTTTTTTTAAAACAACTACCTACATTTTATTAAAACTTTGTGTACCACGACCTCTACATGTTTTCAGGTGGGATAAAACCACCAAAACACGAGTGGGGCCCACAATGAGCTGTTTTCAGGCCAAAACCCTCCCTGATTTAATGAAATTACACTAATACCCTTACATTACTCTTTTTTTTATTATCAAAAATCTGAAATTTTCCTTTTGTTCTCAATTCTTACAACATACAACACTCATCTCCAAACCCTTGCACAGACCACCATAACTTGTTGCAACGTTCCAACCCCTGTTCACGTTCTGCCACCGTCCACCCCCTGAAGTTGCCGTCCGAATACACAGCCGCCCAACCTTGCTCCAGTCACAACCGACCCTCCCCTCTGCTCTAGCCACAACCGACCCTCCTCAACTCAAGCAACAAGCAGAGCAGAAACAAGCAGAAATTTGAACAACAACAGCAGAAACAAGCAGAAACAAGCAGAAATTTGAACAACAACAGCAGAAACAAGCAGAAATTTGAACAACAACAGCAGCACGCAAGACCCATCTCAACTCAAGCAGAGCAGCAACGTGCAGGACGCACCTCAACTCAAGCAATACGCAAGCAACAACCCTC
>SNQN01009276.1:0-10746 GCA_008642245.1 Bassia scoparia
ACAAATCAAATAAGTTTGATTCATATTGTACTAGTCATATTTCCAACAATGTTAACAATTTTAGTCGACATTTTCTCCAAAACATATATGATCGGTAAGAACTAAACTTGCAAACTACCAACTGGTCCAATCACCCATGGTGGACTGATTTTACTAGTTGTTATGGTGGTTATATCGCCATAAGAACATCTTATACAGAAACCAATTCTAATAGGATAGAATAGAAAATTAGAGAGAAAGAAAATTAAAGAAGAAGAGAGAATGAATAAGAGAAGAATATGAAAGAGATTCTTATTACTGAATTCATGCCATACATGACTAATTACAAGAGTGTTTATAGACAAGTGCATAGGTGACAAGTAATGATTAGCTTAGCAACTAACTCCAACTATTTCTTACCACATGAAAAATGGCAGCAAAGCAATTGATACACTTACTAACTTCAGGTGATATTACTCACTGATCCTTATTATGTAAAATACCATAACATATATACCCTCCCCCTTAGAAAAGACTTGACCCAAGTCTTTATTCATCACTGTAACCTGGATATTTTTCCTCAAAATTAAAAGCACTCATCAAGGTAGCCTCATGGTCTGCATAATTCAGCCACTTGACTAAGTATTGATAACAGCCATGTTCTGCTGTTTGACAAACCTTTTTCGAAGATCTTTTTTGGAACTAGTTCTTGAGCATCCTTTTATTTGTAGGCTAACTTTTGATTAAGCTTGGTTTGTACTGTCTGTTGTTTATAGGGTTGCAATTTTAGCRAAACCTAGTCTCCTACTACAAAGGTTCTTTCACTCCTTTTCTTTTCTACCTAGGACTTCATCCTAGACTGAGCTTTTGACATATGATATTTCTTCTAGCCATTGATATATCTACTTCAGCATTTTCATTTTCCCTTGACATATAGGGCAAATGCAAAGGTAGAGGATAATTATAGACTACCTCATATGGTTTGAGTTGAGTAGCARTATGGTAGTCTATATTGTACCACCATTCAACTAATGGTAGCCATGAACTCCATGTATTTGGTTGATCACCACACATACATCTTAAGTACCCTTCTAGGCATTTGTTAACTATTTCAGTCTGCCCATCACTCTCACTCAGGTGGTATGCATAGACATATAAAGCAATTCCATGCAAGGTGAATAGGGCTTCCAAAATTTTGCTAAGGAATATTGTATCCCTATATGAATGCTTGAAGATGTTATCTAAATATGATTATGCAACTTCTACAGCTGAAAGGGATGCTTCAGGGCGCAAAGTGGAGAATTTACCTCAATCTTTCCAAAACTACAAAGATTAATTCCTTTCCTGTTAAGTTTTTTTTAAGTCTAGTGAAGTAATCCATACAAATATCACCATACTTTCTTTAGGGACAGATAATCGTTGGCTGTAACAAACATCTTGGTGCTGATTGCATATTTGGATCTGGAAAAGTTTTACATTTTGGATGTAGTGGCTGACATCCTTGTGCATATCCTTCCATGTAAAGCAATACTTTACCTCTTGTAGTCAATTCCCTCTGAATGTCCACTTCTGGTGCTGAGTATATACCATTTTAATATTATGACTTCAGTTCTAAATCGGCCCTTTACAACTTTCCCTTTTTCTTAATAGCCTTGCTACAAGTTCTGTATCTTGTTAATTGTGTTTATCCTCTCCAGTTCTTCAATGAGTTTAATCAGATTGAAAGGTAAATGGTAACTGTTCTTAATCCTTGTTTTCTAGATCTCCTTATAATTATTGAGAATTCTATATATTATTTTTTTGCTTCCTTTAACTTAGATAAATGCATTGCTGCCTTATTCTCAGTACACACTATGTATTGTATCAAAATCATAGCCATGACTTTGATAGCTAAGTTGCTGGAGAGGGAGTTGATATATTTTGATCTAATAGTTACCATTTCAGTTATTCTGATCAGTCCTTAGATGGAAATGCCACTTGACAAATATTGTTCCCACTTTAATACCAAACACAACTTGCATAGCTCCTTTCAATAAAACTATAAAGCCTCTGCCATTTAGGTCGTAGTGCTCTGCTGATATAGAGCCAAGGATGACCCTGTTCAATCAATACAAACCTAATACCAGTTTGCAGAAGAATAAGTTTCTAACTATGATGTCCTGGTGAATTCAAAATAACCTTTATTAGAATGTATATGATGCTAGTGGTTGTCATTAAACAGTTGAATGCTTCTTCGTCGCGCATTCTATTGAATGCTATTCCTCAGAAGATGATGTAATGCCTACATATGAATGTCATAATTCCTAACAACTTTTCTTTAAATCCTATAAACTTCTATCTCTTTCTTACAAACTTTTCTGTAATATTTATTTAAAGGAGCACTTGCTTTCCTTAATGCATTTTGTTCTCTTCATGAGCTCAAAGACTGCCCTTCGAGATGACCCCAATTGATCCTCTAGTTTTGTTGTCACAGGATACTCATCAAAGAGACTAATACACGGTATTCAAGTAAGGGCTTAAAATAACTAGATTATCACATGCTTGAATTGAGGTGGTGCATTAGTTAAGCAAAAGGCATAACTAAAAACTCACAATGACCAACTATGTTTCCTTGAATGCTGTTTTAAAAGACATCATCAGGATAAAAACTCTTAATTGATATAGCTTGCTCTTAAATTCAAATATGTGAAGGAAAGTAGTTCATTGAACCAATTCTTTCAATTGTTGGTATTGGAAATTGGTCTTTTCAAAGTCTTCTTGTTAATCACTCCCTATAGTCAATGCATAGCCTCATATATGTGGCCATCCTTTTTTCCAATCAGGACTACAGGGGAAGCATATGGATCTTGCATTATCTGTATATGCATTATGTCAGGCATCTCTTATACAATTGCTCATTATTCCCTCCAACTTAGGGATACCTATATAGCCAATATTAATAGGTTGTACATAGTTCCAAAGGATTCTATGACATGAACACTTTCTCTCAAGGAGCGGAGATAGTTCCAATGGATCTTCAAAGACCTGTGATATGGCATTAATTCAAGGGTTGTAGCTATTTAGCATAATTAGAACTAAGGACGACATATTTAATTTGATGTGTGTACACAAATCTTATCAAAAATCAATTTGTATAGCAAGTTGTGCTGCATTTTTGATTGCAACCAATCTTTAGGCTGGATTGTCCTCACAGAGCCTACAATTTTCTTTTGTGGTTACCTGTTCTATTAGAGGTGAAGAGTTTGCCCTTTGACTTCAAATAAGAGTTATCCATAATTTCTGGAAGTCCTGAGCCTGAATATTTATCTCACGGTACTCAAAACCATTGTACACTGATAGCAGTTACAACCCCCCCCCCCCCAAAGGCATATGAAGCTATGACTAATCAACTTGGAATCTCAGGATTCATGTCCACTATAGCTAACTTTGAGACCATTTATGAGCACATAAGAAATGTGATTCCTTTTGTTACGTTTACTACTTGAGCTCTATCTGATTCTATGGAAGCACCAACTTGTAGCTAATAAGGCAGATGAAGAAAATTGTATACGTCCCAGAAGTGAGTGAAATATGATAGGCTTGCCCTGTACCCTCCATGTAGGTAGCGATTATGTTACATACTGCGCATGTGTTCCTTGACAGAGAATTACCGGAATTAGTTTCAGAAAAGGTCAGGATACATCCCACTGCAATCTCTTCTTGTCTTATTCCCTGTGTGGAACTTACCTTCATCTCAGTCAAAGAAAGATGGATATCGTCAACCATAAACAACTAGATCTCTAAAAGACATTTGTTAGCTTCATAAACTATCTAGCTATATGCCCAATAGCATAGCTAACCTTATGCTATTTTTTGTGCTCTTTTTTTGTGCCCTAGCATCAGTAGGGCACATAGTTAAGCATCTGTGCTAATTGTATTTCACAATTGCACTATGATGTGAGTAATTTGGTTTGGTGCTATAGGGGTTTGTGGCTCATGTTACGAAGAGGAGTTTTGATGGTCTTGTAGAATAGCTTGCAAAGGTTTAGGGTTATAGTTATGAGTTTCTAGTTGTTTATAGGTTCTTTGTGGTGTGTTTAATTGAATATGATCTTCTTGGTTTCTTGCATGCTCAATAGCTTCTAAAATGGAATTAAGTTTAAAGGCTCTTACCATGGCTTTAATAGTGGGTTTTAGTCTTCTATCAAAATAATCCAGTAAGTAGGCATCACTTAGGCAATGACTATTCTGCAGCAGTACTGACCTCAAGTGCTCAAAGCTATCATTATATTCTTCTAATGAAGAATTCAGTGCTAGTTTGTTAAACTGTTCTACAACCATACTTCCAGTTTTAGCCTTAAATCTTGCAGTTAAGTCATAGATAAAATCTTCCCATTCTACATGAATCCTAATTGATAAATAACTAGCAACCCWTGTTTCTACTTTATCAACCATGTGTAGTGAGGCAAGATCTAYCCTATTTTCATTAGGAACTTTACACAAAWTAAAGTACCTTACGCACTTCTTAATCAATAGTCTAGGATTACCTCCATCAAAATTTGGGAAATCAAGTGTAGGAGTCATACCATACTTCTTGCTTCACTGAAATGAATGATGAGATATCTCAGAATCAACATGAGGTAAGCCTCCCTTCATTTTCTGAAGCATSTGTATGATTGTCTCCATGCTTTTGGGTAGGTCTTCAGTCTTCTTTTCTAGGTTTTTGACATGTTCTTCTAATGTAGACATGTTTCTTGTAAGTGGAGCCAGAATTTTCTACAAGAAGATGTAAGAAAGATTTGGGTTTGGATGGTTTTTGTGTTTTGGATATCTGATCAAACAATTGGTATGCAGGTGATGTTTTTGGAAGGTTTTTGAAAATCTTGTAATGGCCGAATTTGGTGGGTTGGCTGTAATTACCAATGTTATGGTGGTTATATCACCATAAGAACATCTTATAATAGAAATCAATCCTAACAAGATAGAATACAAAATTAGAGAGAAAGACAATTAGATAAGAAGAAAGAATAAGAGAAGAATAGGAAAGAGATTCTTAATACTGAATTCATGCCAAAACAAGACTGATTACATGAGTATTTATAGACAAGAGCATAAGTGACAACTAATGATAAGCTAAGACACAACTAGCTCCAACTGATTTAGCAACTAAATTCAACTAACTCTTATCTGAAAAATGGCGGCAAAGCACTTGTTACACTTACTAACTTCAACTAAT
Source organism: Bassia scoparia (assembly GCA_008642245.1). NCBI lineage: Eukaryota > Viridiplantae > Streptophyta > Magnoliopsida > Caryophyllales > Amaranthaceae > Bassia > Bassia scoparia. Next base: position 5,195 of record SNQN01009276.1, read on the forward strand.
TCTTAACTGAAAAATGGTGCGGCAAAGCACTGATTTAGCAACTAAATCCAACTAACACTTACTGACCCTTGTTATGTAAAATACCATAACACTAGTGCTGTTTAGGTCGACTGCTTTGCAAAGTCAAATCCACCATGAGCGGGTTGTGATGACATTGGTACATTTCGAGGCAATAGTGGGAGGAGCAAAAAAGTAATATAATGAATTGTGGGCTGATAAAGGATCAGGGTTTTTTTGTCACTAATCAGATATTTCTAAGACGTTTTGTCCAAATTGTCTTATGTTGACTTTTGCGAAAACTGTCTTTTCTACTATTTATGATTGTTGACTACACCATCTTGATGCGGAATACCATCATGTGAGGCTCACATGACTACTCCTAAACCCTTTTTCATCATTTTTGCCTCTCCCCTTCCTCCCATTTCCCTTACTTAAACCGTACCCCTTTGAATCATCTTTTCTTCGCATTGTTTGAAATGGATGGGGATTGACATAATGAGTTATAGTTGTGATTGAGGAGAAACGAATGACTTAAGGGGTTTAATCAAGGGAAATGGTTAAAATGGTGGGAAAACAACCAAAAATGAGTTTAAGATGTTATGTGAAGGTCATGTCGGATTCCGATATCAAGATGGTAGTGAACAACTATAAAATAGTAGAAAAGATGTTTTTTTTCACAAACATAATCTACATAAGATGGTTTGTCACAAAGAAGATAAAAAAAAGTGTGTTGTGACAAAACCCAAAGGATTAACCTACTATTTCAAAAAGCTCGTTATACTTTTCTAATAAAATATTTTATAAAAGTTGCTACACTTTTTTCCTTCCCTTTTAGTAAGTTTTAATTGGTCTTCAAGTGTCTTTTTTTTCGATCAATTATTAACCACATACTAAATCACGATGAAGCAAGTAAGAAGAAGCACTATATAGAAGAATAAGAGATAAGGAGGTTTACACCAGATAAACAGTTTTTTTTAAAAATATGTGGGCCCTTTGTCACAAAAAATCAGGAGCCCCAAAATAAATAAAAAAAGATAAGAAACGAAAGAAAAGGAATTGCGATCCAAATGTGAAAACAACAAACGAAACAAAAATGGTCGCAGAAAGAAGAGTAAGAAGACGGGCGCGCATGACGAGGATCATCATCAGAATCAAAAGCGTGTCTGTGAAGGCCATCTTGTTGTTGGCTTCTTCACAACACCTCTCACCTTAATCGTCAACAAATATTAAGTCATCGGAAAATTGAAAGAAGAACATTAAATTAACACTAACTGAAAATCGGGGTAAAAATAGAGAAGACATGTTTAGTGTCGCAACATAAATAAGCAACCTTCAAATTTTAGAATATGGAAAAAAATTGTTGGGGGCATCCAACCATAATAATAATTGAATGGAATTCTATGATTACTACAAAGTAAATGATGTAATTGAAAAGGTTCCACATTAAATTTTTTGATATTTAATACTCCCTGAAACCTCCATCGCATGAAAGTACACTTCTGCCTCATGATTAACCCATATGTGATATGTTATTAGCTCCCCTAAATCACTTGTTGTTTAACCCATTGAATCACTCAAACTAAAAAAACTAGTTACCTGTGTCAGAGAAGTGTATATTTAAGGGTTTTACGAAACTTTACTTCATCATATACGTAATTAGCGTATGTTATTTTATATCCGTGAGAGCGTTTAAGGTTTTTTTTAAAAAAAGAAAACAAATGAAAGTGTGTTACCTTGAGGGATCATTTATTCATCAAATAGAATTCTTCTTGATATGTGTATCGATGACCGATTGAGGAAAATTAACTATACGACCTTCTCTATACACTTTTAGACTGTGTTTTTCATGGTGTCCAACAACAAATTTGTCAGAAGAAGAATGCTGCAAAAATATTTTAGAATTCATCCATAAAAGTTGTTAAGGTTTTTTATCTCTTTTGAGTGCACTACGTATATTGGTTTTATTTTGTTCAATTTATTTTATCTAATTTTAAAAATCATCAAAACTCATTTATTTTTTATCAAATAGTGAATAAATGAAAATAATAAATTTTGTTATTTTTAGCGACATAAAACAAGCTAAAAAAATAAATTCGAATAAGTTCAAATAACTTCAGAAAAGTAAATAAAGTTATGAGTTTGAAATGATTATTAAAACTCATGTCTAATGTCGTTGTTTGGCAGTTTTATAATTTAAAACTTATACTCAAACCCTTAAGGTAAGATTTAGAAACTCATTGGGGAGTGGTATCACTTATTTCCAACATTTGCATATCATATAAAGCTTCATTTCATCACAAAATTCCAAACCCTTGGTATTAGAATAAAGTTTCAACCAATATAATGCCACCTTGATTTCATTCTTCATTTCAAATTTATATCCACTCCTGAACCAAGCACTCCTAAGATGAATAGACAGACTCATAGTGTATTACTCCATATTGCAACTATTCTTTGATTATTTGAACAATGTTTCATATTTTATCAATTGTCTTAGGTTGTTGATTTAAGTCACAAACTGACTTAAAAATACTGTGAAAGGTTATATACTTGTATATAGAATGTTTAAGTCGTATAACAATTTTAGTTGTTTATTTAAGACATAAAAATATAGAATGTGTGTGTGTAGCATGAAAAATAATATTCCTTATGATTTTTATTTTATGTGCAATTAGTTTAGGGGAAACCTTAGAAAAATAACGTATTTAATATAAGTAGGTTCAAAAACTAGAAATAGCTTTGGAGAGATTACGTGTGAAGTAAAAAATTTGAGGAAAGTGGGGGTTAAAAGCAAATTAACTCAAGAGAGAGTGTAATCAAAATAGAATAAGGCACAATGTTAAAATATTAAAAATAAGCTCAATGAGAAAATTAATTGCACTGAACATTAAATGGAGTGAGTTAAGTGCAAAGTAAGGGAATAAATTATGTTATAATTGCAACTCGGGTACGATATAGTTGCAAAAGTTTCAAAAAAGGCACCCCTACATAACTTTTGTTATCTTTTTGTAAAATTCTGTTAAATGCTAACATTGTTATAGTACTCCGTAGTAGTACTATCAAAGTAATGTATAATAATTGTAAAAAAACAGTATCTTAATACTAATAAAGCAAAATATTGCAGATGTCATCAATGCTTACGTGACGGCCTCTTATTTAAAATTTTCCCGCCAAAAGCATTTATAACATCTATAATAAAATTAATTTATAAGCTGATGTCATCATTGTTTTTTTTAAAGACAACTATATACCAACTCACTCTATCTTAAGTTAAATCTTGAAAAAAAACTACATAAATAAAATAAATAAAAACTATATTAAAAAAAACTTATCTCATCTACAAGACAACAACTATATCTTATTTTAAATTTAATCTAGATAACAACAACTATTTAAAAAAAAACAATTATTCCCATCTAAAAACAACTACTATAAATATCTCCCATATCACATCTATTTTAATTTAAAAACGCTAAATATAACCCATCTCACTTTGTTTGAAATTTAATTTGTATAATAATTAAATAACAATCAAATATATCTTTCGATATATATTCTGTATCGTAAAACTTATTCTAGATATATACACAACTCCTCCAATTATTTAATTCATTATAAAAAAAAAAGTTCCAAAAAAATTAAAGAAACATGACAGAATGAATCCAAGTGAATATGGTAGCATTGACATGGTCTTTATGGATGAAAAGGTAATTTATTATCACTATCTACCATGAATTTTTTTTATATCAAATACTTATTACTTCAATGTAACAATTTTTTTAAGGGTGATAAAAATCAAACGACAAAAAAAAAAAAAAAATCTTTGATCAAAAGATTTGTTGATCAACTTAAAGAAGTCGAATTACGCATCATCACCAATTTTGGCGAGGGAGAAAATGAAGGAAACTATAGACCAACAAAACATCCTTACAAGATTAATTTTTTCTTCTCAACTAAAATAAAACTTTGTGAAGTTGGCTATTCCAATATATGGTGTTACGTTTCCTCCGTTTCTTTTTAATGACAACATTAAGCATGACTCATACTCTTAGACAAAAATTGATTGTGAGTGTGAAAGTGATAGAGTGAGAAAGTGGGACATGTGATTAGAAGAGAGATAGAAAGAAGTAACATGCAAAAATGGAAAGAAAACAATTGTTGCTATTAATTTGAAAATCTAAATGTTAAAAAGTTAAATTACACTATTCTCCTATTTTATAACCATGCTAACTTTGTCTAAAATTTAAAATAGTGTACTATAAAATGGCAGGCATGCATCGCACGGGAAGTAATCTAGTAACGATAATAAAGAGATGTTATCTGTATTCATCTTCTGAATTGTTGGTAATTACTCATTTGTATCTCTGAAAGTCCATTACTCCTTACAAAACCATAGTTGTCACTTGTCACAATATATATGACCTTCCAATATTCTATTTTTTTCCATTATTGTTTTTTATCGAATTTTTTTCCATAGTTGTTGACGATTGTTGCTGAAAATGTCAAATCGTAGATAATAATTTGCAAGTAATTSAACAAAAAATAAAATAAAATCAAAACAYAATTTCCATGAAAACGAAGTAGAAAATAAAAATCAAACAACTTTGAAATTAATAAAAACCCAATTCAAATCAAGTACGGAGTAATTAATACACAAAAATGGATAATTGGAGTAAGAAAAACCAAAACAGCAGCTATACTTATTTCACCTATATTAATTTCTATTGATGAGAATTGACCTTATTATGGTAGAATTAATATGGGTTATTAATGTTTAAAACTATGGTTTCCTTTAACAATTAATTTTTAGTTGGTTGTCTTGTGGCCTTCTTTAAAACTCTAATTATTACTATCCGTGTTAACTTACCTATTTTACGTCTCTATACGCGTCCATTTACAATGGATTGTGAAATAATTTACTTGCTTTTTTATGTGTATTTTTGATTTTTAATACTTTCTCCAAGCTTTGTTTTTTGCCAAGGGGTAGGTTGAATGGTCGGAACTTTTGAATCCTTGAAAACTTGATTGGACCATTGCGCTTTTCCTTGATTTACACCCCCTTAGATTTCAGTTCTTAATCTATTCACGCTAACTGTGGAACTTATTTTGGAAATGCCGTCAGAATTTCGTTGCCTTTGGGGTTCTTAAGGGTAAGATCCATAGTGCGCACCTTGAGAACATTGAATTTGTGATTTTCGTTTTGTTTTGGATTTGGTTTTTGGAATTGATTCCTTGATGGTTTTGTGTTGTTGATAATTGGAAAACTCTGGGTAAGTCCATTAGTGTTCTTTCGATTATGACATCACATCTATTAGTAGATTGGTTTGGATTTAGTTGTCCGTTCTCATTATGGTGGATCTTCGGAAAGATTGAGAGAGATTGGTCATTCTTAGACAGGTATCACTTGTGGTTGACCCGAGGTTCGCACTGACATATATCTAGGTTCTTAGTGAGCCGCGAATTTGTCATCTGCGTCTGTTCCATTACAACTTGAAAATTTATACTATGTAACTTCCGTGTGTTTTAACCTCTTTTCAATCGGTTTAACTTGT
>SNQN01009278.1:0-25965 GCA_008642245.1 Bassia scoparia
ATGTGAACAAATGGAATTGAAAAAGGTGAAGGAAAGGTTTTTTGGTGAGTAATCCAGATTTTATACCCTTATTTCAGCATTGTTTGATATATCGAATAGAATCGTGCTTTGAATTGAAAACGAATGTGTTTTTTGGAGTGTTTTGAGAGTGTATAGATGTGTCTCGTTGACTTGTGAAGCTTGTGAAGCCTGTGAAGTCGTGAATTTGTGCGTGTCCCGGACTGAGCAAGGCAGGATATTATTTATAGGCACGAGGCAAAACGAGGCATAGGAAAAACCCTGCGTATAATACGCTGAACGATGATGCGTATTACGCAGGTGGGGAGCGTATATACGCTCAACTCAGCGTATATACGCTCCTATCACTTTGGCAAATTCGTATGTATACTGTGGAAGCGTTATACCAGCAATGTGGAGCGTATATACGCTCCTGGTGAGCCGTATATACGCTCAGCATCTGCGTATATACGCTCAACTGATTTCGTATATTCTTTCCAAAACCTCGAAATAATTTTCGATTTCCTCGATTTTATTCTGATTTTCCCTTGATTCGACGCACCTAGACACCCTTTGCTCTCCCAAGGCAAGGATTTCTAGAATGTTTAGAAGGTTCATACGTATTTCCGGAGTTATTTTTCCTAATTATTCACGTATTTCTGCGTTTCTGCGTATTTTTAAAAACATTGCAAATTCATAGAAATCATCAGAAAAATCAGAAAAATAATTTAAAAAATATTGGCGGGATGTCAGAAAATTTGAACCGACATGATGAAAACCAATAAAACACAGTAAATCGCCAGCGAATTGTTTGAAAACCTTTGAAAACCATTTGAGTTTATCGAGAAAACCGCAAAAAAATTGTGCTTGTAAGTGACCTTTGACTCATAATTCGAGTAACGACTCACGTATTTCCAACTGTCGTGAGTCAAAGCATCTTTCTGAGGTGAAACAACGCGAGATGCTAGAATGTAATAATGTTTCATCACGGATTACTCATTTGTGGGAAGACAACATTTCAGGTGTCTACACAAGACTAATATGTAGTTCCTCTTGAATAATTTGGCTTGATGATCACGCTTTTAATTATCATGTTTTCCAGTTTAATTTGTAAAACTAATTTCCAAAGAATAATGGAAACAAATTTTCATCAACCGATTTTCATCAAAACATATTTACATTAAAACAGTTCAAGGAAGAATTTAATTACAAAGATATATAGAGTATAGTTTTTAGAATAAAATACCGGGATAAATCTTAACCATTTTATAAAAGATAATTTACAATAATTATCCTAGTGTTTTATTCAACCACCTTTTATAAACAGAATTAAATCCTTTAATAAATTAATCACAAACCATATTTTATTATTCCTTTATCCTATGAACCAATTCAAGAAGAAAACTATTATACTCTTTAACATTGCTCTCCTGAATCTTTACGTCAAGATATGAAAAGAAGTTGTAATAATACGAAATCCTATTAGTTGTTCTACACAAACATCTTTAAATCCAAAAATTACATTTAAAACATCATTTGATGTTTGTATGGATCAACCTAATCCATGTTAACAACAACCGATAATAATACTTTAACCTTTAAAGAAACCATATTTTATATTCCTTTTATCCTATGTAACAATTCAAGAAGAAAACTTATTATCACTCCTTTAACATGCCTCTCTGAAATTTTTCCGTGTCAACAGATATGAAAACGAATTTGTAAGATATCGAAATCCTATTAGTTGTTCTACAACAAACACTTAATCAAAAATACCATTTAAAACATTTTGACTGTTTGTATGGATCAACCTAAATCCATGTTAACAACAAGATAGATAATATACTTTTACCTTTAGAGGAAGAAATTTCTTCCATATCACGTACCCTTTCTATTACATGTAGATTACCTTGTTCTCACCTTTGTGATATACTTATAGTGCAAGATCATACCTCATTCCATTGCTCTATCAAGTTTATTAAGTTCCCTCTACATAATTTATTGTTGGCCAAACATAATATACATAGAAGATACAAAAAGGTTAATTAGTAATAAGTTTTAACTTACGGCGATTTAATTAAAATTTCTCAACTAGAACTAGCTTGAAGATATTGATTAAGTTTGGTTGGAACTTGCACAAGTACTCAAGTTCCTACCATTAGGCATTGTAAAATTATTAGTGTTCTTCGACTCTTTAAAAAAACGATGACATATTTAACTTAAAATAAGAAGCTCGGCTAGTTTCATTCATAAGAATTGTGAGATCTAATCAAAATAATCTTCACCTGTTTGATGGGAACAAACATGTTAGTTCTTCAAAATATGTCAAATCACATACGATTTATTAAGCTATGAGTCTGATTATATTTAACAAATAACAATTTTTCTACACTTATATTTCCAAGTTCCTTATATGATCCTTTAATAGTATGTACTAAAACACTATAAGTTAAATGCTTAAGTACCCAATACCAGCCTTTTAACTTTTGAGGATGATGTCTTGTTGATCAACTTCTAAATTTCTTTTGTTGATGATTTCGCAAGGATAGTTCTATCATTTTTCTACATTGTTCTGCACACGTCATAAAACTATGTGGAACTAGGTTTCGTGGTAGAATGTAATATTCTACGGTAATCATTATCATTTGAACTTATTAACAAAGATTCAAATTCACTAGAACTTTCATCTTGTTACAAGTAATGGCCAGAGTGTTCCTTTAATGTAATAACTATTGATCATCACAAGACTTAATTACATCTTTTTAAAATTCATGTGTACAACTCAAATCAATAAGAATAAATATTCAACAACTTGAATTGCATTTTAATGTTAAAGATCGAATTGAAGAGAATCTGAACGTCTTTAATATCTACGTGTTTAGCAAACTTTTTTTTAATTAGGAAACTTGATGTTTATATGTTAACACTTACTACAAAGTCCTTTATCAAAGTTTGTCATCACATATATAAAGAATAGCATGTCTGAAACATTTGGAAATATAAAACTAATTTATTTTCAATAGCATAAAACATTTTAAGTTCTTTCGAGAATTGAAGCAGAGCACAACATGTGCGTGTTCTTCTCCATTCTCTACTAATAATAAAATTTAAGCTTTGTTGAATTATTTTTTTTTTTTAAACAAAACAGAGTTAAAGAACAATAATCAATATGTGAATCAAATCTCGACAAAAATAATGAAATAAGAACTTAACTTACCAAACTCATGTGTATGGACAATATTATCATTTATGTGTTGGTAATAACAGTTATAGTTCCTTTATTATAGCATAGAGTGAGAAAATATATATTGTCTACAACATTTTATTAGAACACCCATAGTCCGGTTATTAGTGAGTTGTTCCCCTCACTAAATGCTGTACAGTTCCATTATGTTCCAATTAGCCTTATTCCATTTTCAAATTTAAGATCTTACCTCTTGGAACTGATTAAGTTCCTCAAATATTTTCATCACTCTGAATTTCTTTTCTTTCATGAATCTTCTAGAGCTCTCTTTTCAATTACAAAAAAACTTGTTCCATGATGTTAATTCCTTAGACGGCAAAACTATAACTTGTTTCTTCATTCTGGGTTATCATGGTAATTGAAAGAGAAACATTTCTGTAAAACAAACTCAAGAGAAAAACTTTGTGCATTTACTGTTAGTTAGGTTAGTCTGTAAAGAGATAATATGAAAAAGCTATAAAAATGGAATAAGAGTATGCTAGTAGTCCTGTTCAAAAAATATTGATTAATATGAAAAGTTAACTCTTCTTTGCTCCAATCGAACCAAGATCAATTTTAAAAGAGTAAGGAACTTGTTCCAAATGTTGGATTGTGTTCCTGTACCAATTAATAATTCTGTTAACCTTATAGTTACCTTCAGTTCCATCAAATCAGAGTCCAAGTTCCTTGATTTGATAAACTGATCATTTTATGCATTTATTTATTTTTAAAACAACGCTACAAGTCGAATATTAAATTATGCACAAACTTGAAAACAAGTTTATTGATTTGAAATAGTTAATTTATATGCAACTCATAAAATAGTTTTAAAACTTTTACAATCATGCATTAGTAAGAATACCAAAACAATTGAGAATAAATAATGACCAGATATATTGTAGTAATGCAAAAAATTTAAATGCTGGATTTTCTATGAAAAATTTAATATTCACACCTTTTCAAAGTTTTTAATGAGAGAACTTGTTGTAAACACTATCTAGAAATAGCCTTAGTTCCTTTCTCTAATAACTGCAAGTACGTTGTTTATCTGGTCTTTGACCCAATTTAAATATTTGGGCACTTTCCTGTTAGTAGAAGCAGCAATAACAGATTAATATTTCAATTATAAGAGATTCAAACAATTAAAAATATTAGCAAGGAACACATGCATTCTACATAAGATATAAGCAAAATATAATGATGCATAGTAACATTATATTTGATATATGTAGAAATATTTGCATGACATAATATGCCAAAAATAATAAAGTTCCTTGAAGATGGAAAAAACGATTTCAAGAGTATGAAAATACTATTTTCAACAATCAAAAACGTAGTTCAGAGATAAAACTATACTGAGTTTCTCTCTAATAAGTATCTAGTTTCCTTACGAATTTGAACTCCAAAATGAAATATGGAATTTTGTTTCAAAACAATCTTTTCAACATGTCTGAAAAATTATCAAAAATAAAAAATATTATTTTCTCGTAAAAAACCAAGCAAGGAACAAAGCTAAGCTAACTATAATATGTAAGCATAAGAAATTTTTGAATTAAATAAGATACGTACCTCATATGCATGCATACCTGAATTAGCAATGATTGACCTTTAGAGATATGAAGAGAAACTAGAGCCTGAGTTCAGAATGTCGAGTTCCTCGTAGTTGTTCATCCAACCTGTTCAGGAACTTAACTCGTCGGAGTTACCCGCATAAGTAAGAGAACCCGCTTGATACCAATTGTTAGATGGACTGACATTACAAGAGGGGGTGAATTGTAGTGAAGAACATGAGTGCCTTTTTGCGGAATAAAAGAACTCAATAAAAACATAAAGAACAGAGATTTCCAAACACAGAAACTCTCAGAACAAACGCAAGAGAGGAAAAGCTGTGGCCTGATGCAACCAGGACTTCGTCTTTATTATATTAGGATACAACCTACATACAATTAAAGATCCCTGTTCTCAAGTTCCTCATGAACTTTAGAACCCCGCTCTCAAGTTCCTCCACGAACTAGAAAGCCCCGCAATCAAACCATATTGATTGCACGATTTCATCAGAAATCCCTCGCTTATGAATTCTCTCCTAACTCACAACCCTCTTTGAAACTCAATTTAAAGTTCCCTTTGAGATACAACACTAAAGGCCCGTCTATGAGACACTAACTCAAAGACCCATCAAGAGTTCCCTCTAACCTTGACCAACTCTCCGTTACGAGAGTTACTTTTTCTTCTTTCAGAGATACAGACTCAATGAATACAAAGTATAGAAATATTAGAAACTTCTCCAATGGAATAGTAATGGATCTTGGAACTTATGAAACCGACTCATTAAATTGACTTAGAATATATCATTAGACTCCCATTTATATTAAGTCGTGCTCTTAAGGTTGATTACTAAATCATACCTTAATTGTAGAGTGACTCTAAATTATGACACTTTGGAATAACACAGTCACACTATGGAATGACACAAGTCAGACAAGTTGTAATGATGAGGAAAGACATCTATTTATAGTGTTCAAGTGAATGTACGACTTCCCATTATTCTCACTAGCATAACATGCTTAAAACGTGCTAGCCTTGCTGTGCCCAAGCACCTACAAAAGTGCAACTAACTGAATAAAACATGTGTTTTGTATTTCAGTCAGCAAGTTCCTCCAGAACAGCTTACCAGTTCCCCAAGTTTAGGAGACTAGGAGAACGTATGAGCTTGACCAGCAAGTTTAGTAGATATAAAAGCACTTGCCCCTTAATTTTCTCAACCGCTTTTACTTTKTCAACAAGACAAAATTATATCCTTTTATTTTCCAGAAGATAAAAGCAGTTTACGTGATTTTATAAAAGATCAAATCAGTTTTTAATTTTAAAAGATAAAATTAGTTTTATAAAAATATCTTTCCTAAATATTAGTTTGTTTAAAAAGATTTATTTTATTTATCTCAAGATATTTACAATTAAATAGATTTTATTTAAGAAAATCTTTTCTTAACAAACTTACCTATTATTAAGGAATTTTTATAAACCTCTTTTATCTTATCCATTAAAACCAATTTACTGACTCATTCAAAACCACTCCCTATTATTATGGCACTAACTTAGTCGACACTTAATACTTTGACTCGTAGACCAAGTTCCTCTAAGACGACCAAGTTCCTCTAAGACCAAGTTCCTCTAGTTCCAAAACATAAACATAGTTTCTATTTCCTTACTTTGAAGCCCGTGATTATACATTCCATGATTGCTCCAAGTCACAGATGCTCCCTTCCTCTCCTAGGTGATCATCACGCCTTTAAGACTCCAAGCAACATATCTTGTAAATCACGCTTTCGATCTTCCTTGAATTATMGAATACATCTTCAACTCTTCGTGGTTGATCTTAAAGTCCTTGTTARGGGAAACGTTCGAATCCCTTCACTCGAACTTATACTGTGACCGTTGTATACTTCTTCAATCAACTTCTTCTTTCTCCATATGACTAGTTCATGCACACTCAACACACACATTAGTAGATAATCATCATATGTTTATAATCATCATCAAAACTTAATATGTCATTCAACAAAATCTGTAGCTTTCACGAACACGAACTAAATCTCACTTGTTGGTGTGAGATTTCAGCCAAAAACAAGCCCCAACAGTAAAAACAAAGAAGGACTCCAAATTCGTGCCAAAATACACCCAAAAAATCAGATTTTCGAGCTAATTCGAGTTGACAATATCCCAATTCTAATTTTTTTACACAAAAAAACATTAGATTAAACCCTAAATTAAGTGGAAAAAAATAAAAATAAATGAAATTAAACTTACCAGCAGCAGGTATAAACCGAAACCCTAATAAAATTAGGGAGAAAAATCCGAAACCCTAACAACATTGGGGAAATAAAAGAAACCAGAGGAGGGTGTTTGTGAGTGGCGGCGCAGAAGGGAAAAAAATAAAGGGAGAAAGCAACGAAAGGAAGATGGCGAGCAGGAGGGAGTGGAGGCGGCGAACGGCGGTGCACGGCGGCGACAGACGGCGAGCAGGAAGGAGTGGAAGTGGCGGTTGGCCACAGGTGAGAGTGAGGGATGAGCGTTTGAGGGAGGGTTTGGGATTGAGGGAGTTCGAAGAGAGTGAGGGAGTTCGAAGAGAGAGAGAGTGTGAGTTTGAAGAGTCAAAAACGGTCTGTGAATTAAGAATTATGAAAAAATAAAAAAAATAAATTAGCGACCAATTTGCGATTCGGTTGCTATTAGCGACCGATCACTCGGTCGCTAACTATATACCACCAAGGGAGGGAACCCAATTTTCCCACTCCGTCAAAATTTTGAATTAGCGACCAATTTATCAGTCGCTAATAGCGATCGATTTTAAGATCGGTCGCTCATCCTCTCAGCGACCGTTTTCAGTCGCTAACGGTCGCTAATAGCGACCAATTAAAAGTCAGTCGCTAAAAGCGGTTGCCCGAAGCCAAATTTCTAGTAGTGTCATCTTAACACAATTATATTGCGCAATATAAAAGTATACAGATTAAAGCTTCGTCGGTATAAAATTGCATGAATTCAATTAACACCATAAACTTGTATCAATTCATAAATTAACCAACCAAGATACTAGAATTCCTAATATTTTTCAATTTAGAATGAAACTAAAATACAGTAATTAGGTTCAAAGATACAACTAACATGAAATTGAAATAAACAAGAGAGAAAGAGACTTATACACTAATGCTCGAGAATTCTGTACAATCGTCGAATACCAACACCCGAAAATTGAGGATTCTCCGAATTTCCTTTAACGTAGACCAACCCACGCTCTAGGATTTCTTCTTTCTACTCTAATTATCCCAAAAAAAATTAAGTGATCTTGACCCAAAAAACCCTAAAAACTCTAACACTTTGCAATTTCTTTTATTGTTGTTGTGATGATTTTTTGTGTATTTCTTCTTCAATCTTCATCATCTATTTATAGCGAAATGTAATCTGCTATTTATAATTGAGGTCCAATCAGAGAAGAGGATTGTTGGAGATGAATTTTTGTGTAGTTATCACAAAAGCAGATTTTAGAAGAGAATAGAAGGTRAAGTTGCTTTTTTGATGTTGTGTTGGGGCTAATTTGATGGGGAAGGAGGTGTATGAGTACTTTGTATAGGAAGAAGGAGGTGGTGGAGCTTTGGAGGAGAAGAAGAGGGGGTGTTTTGAGGAAAGCCACTATGTCGACATATGAGAAGCCGACTTTCTTTCTTTCATTCTTCCTTTGTTTGAAATTTTCTTCAGTTCACTCTGTAATTTGATCTATTTGGCTACAATAATCCATTTCTACTCAATCCGGTCCAGACCTAAACACAATAAACATATACTAATTTAGATATAAATACAACAAAATTTAAATTAAAAGGAAAATAATACAATAAATAACAAAAGTAAATAAAATACATAATATAATAAATAAAAGATACAAATAATATAAATATAAGGGAATAAAAATATATATAATTAGGCACTTATCACCCCTCCCAAAAATAGAAGTTCGTTTATAGGCGGGAAGGTTCCCTCTCACTATACCTGTTGGCGCCAAAGCATGAAAACATTTCCCTCCAACTTTTCCACCCTTTTTTTGGTTATAATGTGTTGTTTAAATTTTATTGGATGCAAGAAATTGTGTATGTGGRACCCACATACATTGGATGTATGTGTATCACTATCCATTCTATCATTGGGAAAATTTGGCAAAGGTGTCCATGCCTAACCCTTTTTTTCCAGTGATGAAGAAAGTATTTATTTGTTCAGTTGTTCTCACTCTAATTTTTTCCCATTCTAGCAACTTTTTCCCGTTCCAGCAAATGCTTGTAAATTGTGTTGTTAGTTTCTTGCCAATATATATTATTAGCTCAAATTATTACTTGCAACTTGCAAGTAAATGCACAAAACAATGGAGGAAGTAGCTTTGTATAGTTGATATACATGTATAGCTACATTTTAATAATAAAAATGCAAAAGGCATAAAAGCATAACGGGGTCCGAAAAATGGAGTCCCAAACTCACGTGACCTTACATTATTTTGGTGGTACTTCAATTCTTAGCTGAAATTTTTTTGGGAAAATTTAACCTCCATTGTCGTCTCTTTCTTCCACCTTTCCTTTCTCTTCATTCTTCATTTTTCGTTCTTTATTGTTCAATTTTCTTTCAATCTTTTTTGCGTTCGTGATTGTAATATTCAATTATTTTAAATCGACATTTTAACTTTTGCCATTTGAACATCAAGCTCGAGGTCGTCTAACTACGTTTTCTACTGCAAAATTGGGGAAGCAAAAGTTGTGGTGGATGGATCTAAATGTAGTTTCTAATCTAGTTTTCTTTTCTTCATCTGAATATGGGTACTTTGATTTTTCTAGCAACAATATGTTGGAGGTATGTAATTCCACTTCTTTTTTTTTCTTACTTAACTGTAACAGCTAGGTTGAATGTAATTGAATTAAAAGGTCATTAAATGTTATTTTAGCTAAACTATTGAAGCATTCATGTTGTATGATTAGWTGTGTTTTCTAACTTAACTGTTTTTCATCGCAATTTTTGTTGCATGAATGGTTATACTGCTTTTGATATTTTAGGTCACATAATTTGAAGTTTTTTTGTTTCTCTTTTTTAAGTTTGAATTGGTTTTTGTAGTTTTGTGTAATTGTAATTTGAATTTGATTTTGTTCTTACATTATTGTTGATTAATTATTGATTGTTTGTGAATAATTTGTTGTTGTTTATTCTTTGTTGGTTTGCTGGTTGTTGTTTGTGAATTTAATGATAGTGGGTTTGCTAGTTGTTGAATATCTTTGGATACTGAAGTAATGGTGGGTGTGACTATATTTCTTGTTTCAGGAAAATATTGTAGTTGAAGAGTAGGAGAATGGTGTGGTTTTAGGATATGGGAGTTTGGATGAAGGGAATTTTGTAGATGATATTGATGATTATTCTGATGAGGGTGTTATTGGTGATTGTAATGAGGGTGGTATTGAGGGTCATGATGAGGGAGTTAATCATGATTTTAGTGAGGGTGTTATTCACGGTAGTAGTTATGATGGTTTTGAGGGTGATACTGGTTTTATGGATTTAAATGAGGGAGAAGAAGTGCGTGGTGCTGAAAGCTCTTCAAGGGTAAGTGATGAGGCAACAAAAAATGCTCAGCCTCAAACCACACCGAATAAGGAAGGTGGTGATCCGAATATTCGTGTAACTCCACATGAAGTGGGAATGACATATGATTCTGGGAAGGAGATCAATGTGCACTTTAGGTGTTATGCGAAAGATCGTGCAATGGGTTTGGTGTGACTAGGACCGGGGCCGGATATAGGTTGAAGGATGGTGTGAAAACTGATGCGAAGAGGAATTAAACTTGGAGGAGTGAGAACTTTGGTCATTACACAGGTGAGAAGGTGAAAGAAATCCCTAATAGGCAGATTGCTACACTAGAATGGCCGACTAAGCGGAAGAAATCAGTTGGACATAAAGGTTTGAAGATAGGTGTAACAAACTCGAAAAAGTGTAACTGTCCGATTAAGCTAAACTCTAGTGCCAATAGGGAAGGTGTTTGGACAGTTAAAAATATCGTGCTAATATCATAAGTACCATAAGCCAAGCCCTGGTGAAACCCGATTTATAAGCATGTTTAGGCAGGAAAACTTCACTCCATCTGTAGTCAGACGGTTATCTTTTAACCAAGCATCTAGTATTAAAATAAATCGGACACATAGAGCTTGTCTGAAGAAGCGGGGTGGTTTTGAGAACTTTGCACTTATGTAGAGGGTTATTCGAAATCGAGCTACTAAGGATAAGAAGTTGAAGCTTCAAGTCAGTGATGCGAATGTAATGTATAACTATCTTAAGAGAATGAGTGAGGATAATGAAAATTTTTATATTAAGTATCATGTTGATGAGACGAATAAGTTGAAAGATGTGATGTGGGTTCGGTCTAAGAGTCAGGTTGCATTTCAAGATTTTTCCATTTGCTAACTTTGTCAGGGTAAATCCTCATGGTCAATCCATTCTCTTGGGATGTGCCTTGGTTTCTCGAGAAGAGGCTTCTACATTTGAGTGGTTGTTTTCGAAGTGGGTTAAGTGTATGGGAAAGGCATATGTTGCCATGTTGACAAATCAAGTCCCGGCGTTGAAGAAGGCTATTTAGAATGTAATGCCAGAGACCACACACGGTTTGTTGGTGTTTGTGGCACATTATTAAAAAATTCCATAAGAGATTATCATGTTCTGGTGCCTATCATGAATTTGAGTCGAAGCTTGTGAATGCAATCTATTATAGGTTCACCTCTGTGGAATATGAATGTAGGTGGAATTCTTATTTTGAAGAAGTATAAGCTAGAAGGTGATGAGTGACTACAAGGTTAAATTTATTAACTCCGTCAAATTATTTCTGTAACCTTTTTTGTATTAAATCAATTAGAATTAAAATAAAATAAAACTTCTAAGATAATAGTTATTAGCGAAGGGCATTACATAATCTTAATTGATTGACAAAACTTACATAACTTGTAATTATGTGTATATGAGTAGTACCTACTACATTTGGAAAATAAAAAACTACGAATATTTGGTTTAAGCATTGACATTGGTAATCTTTCGTTGGGTTTCCTATTCTATCCTAAAATCTAAAAGGATGAGCATTATAGATTTGGTTGCCTCTTTCTTTCTTGAATCATGTTGTGCTGAGTTCTACTACACATGCAATGTTATAGTATCATTTGTGTTGTTTGAGCATATTTGGACCATGTTATATCAATTTTAGAAGGATTGACATTGGTAATCTTTCGTTGGGTTTCCTATTCTATCCTAAAATCTAAAAGGATGAGCATTATAGATTTGGTTGCCTCTTTCTTTCTTGAATCATGTTGCGCTGAGTTCTACTACACATGCAATGTTATAGTATCATTTGTGTTGTTTGAGCATATTTGGACCATGTTATATCAATTTTAGAAAATTTTATCTTAGCATCTGTCAATTCCTTTGAGTCGTAATTTGATATTGTTTCATTTGTTAATCTATAAGATAAGATTGCAATTAACCTGTTCAATTAGGTTTGTACAAGGGTAGGGATATGTGGATTCTCGCGTACTAAGGCATTTGTTTTGGACCGAGATGAACACTACTCAGAGGTCCGACAACATAAATAGTTTTTTTCGATGATTATATTAGCAAGAAGGCTAGGTTGTATGAGTTTGTTGAGCAGTATATCAATGCAATGGTGTATAGAATAGAAGTATAAAGGAAGGATGACACGTATTGTGATCATTATACACAGGATCTTATGACATGCCTTCCCTTGGAGCGACAATTTAGAAAGGTGTACAATCATAATAAGTTCCAGGAGCTATAGAAGGAGTGCTTGAAGAAACTTTATGTACATCAGGTGAATTTTAAGGAAATTGGCGAAGGCCTTCTTGAGATTACCTTGACCGATAGGATATGGAAGTTGAACATGACAACCCAAAAGAAAATTCCATATGATGATAGAAAGGCTTACACGGTCACATTCCATGTACATACTAAAGAAGCCTCATGTGTTTGCACCCTCTTTGATTGCCACGGTATTCTATGTAGGCACATCATTGTAGCTTATGATTTACATTCTGGTAAGGAAGTTTTGGAGAAATATTTTCAGAATTGGTGGCGTAAAGACATCGTGCAGCCTCACACAAAGGTGAAGGTCGCTTACTTTGATCCTTCAAAAACCGAGCATTTTAAGAGGTATCATAAGATGTCATTGGCATTTGAGAATTTTTGTGTGCAAGCTTCAACTGCGGAGGAGAATTTGGTTATGGTGATGGACATGATATCAAAGACGAAAAGATTGTTGAATGAAAGGCCTGGGATGGAAAAATCAAGTGGATGTGGCGACAACATCGAGTAAACACCTTCCTSTGTGGGAAATCGTCAATCCCCCCTAATTGTGGATAATCCTCTACGGAACGCTGCTATGTAGGTTTGTCTCCAATTTGGACCCTCGATGCTTAGGGGAGCTATGTTCCTGGCTACACCTCTTCATAGAACATCCCTTCTTTTGATTACAATCCTATAGAAGATGCCAGTCCCTCCTCACAACAGAGTTCTACTTCTGAAGGAAACACATCGTCATAGCAAACTCCGGGCAATATTTTGAGAGATCCCGTCTCGTAGAAGAAGTTGTATTGAACTAGGAAGATACGAAATCTTTTGTGTGTAGATGAACCAAACAAAAACATCGAAGACCAAGAAGACCCCATGAAAGAACTCGAAAGAGAAAGGCATCACCTTAGATCAGGCACTTGAAGTAAGTAAATTTAATCACCTGTATATTATGGTTACATGTATTATGATTATTATTTAAATTTTGTGGTAATTTATTTGAGTATTGTCAATTCTGTAGTCTTTTGATCACAATCATGCTCTGCAGCAACTTGGGTGAATGTTGATCTTGCATTTCTTAGTGTTCTATAGTTGCTAACAAATACCCAAAATAAAGGCTTATGTGTTCTGGATTTAAAGACCTTCTTTGGTTTGGTATAATTATCGAATAGTTATATGTACATCAACATATGAAACTTAGTGCTAATTTCAACTCTTATAATAATTAATGAAGGTTTTTGCAAATTTATAATAATTAATTAAACTTTTTGCAACTCTTATATGAGTACCAAATAATTAATTGTTGATGTATTTAGTATTAAATTTTTAAAGTATATATCAAATATAAGAGTCGTGGCTAATATTAATATTGAAGATACTAATTTCATGAAGAGTTCATAAAGGTTTGATTGTGTTCAGTCATCAATGGCATGATTGTATTCGGTTATCAATGGTTGAAATCTTTGTTAAAGAAAGGGAAAAGGATGATTTTTTGGTAGAATTTGGTTTGATTTTAATGAGGTTCCTAAAAGGGCACCCCCTGATAGTCAACTTGCACCACAATGGCATAGAATGGAGGACAAAAGAGGTGATAAGTGAAAGGCAGGAGAAGTTATGGTGTCAATTTAGTTTGGAACTCAAGTTGACTTATCTTTGTTCTTCGTGCCATTCATAGTGAACAATATCCCATAGCACTAGACATTACAAATTAAATGTATAAAGATATAGCCCAAATTAGTTAGAAGTCTAACAGTTGTATATTAGCATATGTTTCTTACCTATAATTTGGTTATGAGTCGATTACTGAATAAGGAAGTAAAGGCTTGTGTTCCTTCTTACTTATGATTTGGTTGTGAGTTTGCTAGGTGTAAACAAAGTTTTGGTCTCTTTTTCTTATCATTTTCAAATGCTTCTGTTGCATTTCACAATGCAAGGACAAGCATTGCAAGGTGGTCTGTTTGGTTCTTATCTGCCATCCTACAACTTCTACGACAGTGGTGGTGTGGGCATTTTGTCATTTCCAAGAACCTATGGTGGTAAGAACTTGTCATTTGGTGGCATAAGAGTTGGATCAACAAATGGGGAATTAGGCTACTTCGCGCGAACCATTGGGATGGCTAYCATCATTCCATGAGGAATGTTCTTCCTCCACCGTTATCTGCACTCACCAACCATAACAAGCCTCTAATATGAAATCGAAGAATCGAATTTCCTATTTCTTGTGGTTTGAGAGTTACCTCACAAAGCAATAATGTTGGTTCGCAAAGAACTACTTCAGCATTCGATATTAGTACAGCAATGCACTCATTTTTAGGTATTCATTTTATTCTATTTCATCATATGTGATATTTTATTTTAATTCATCCTATGTGATACTTTATTTTATTTCTACATATGGAAGCAACCGAGGGCTTTAGGATGAATATCACAAGGCGAATAGTTTTCTTTCTTGTAGRAATTATTATTATTTCACAAGTTTGAACACTTTAGTGGCCCTGTGTAATGGCTTGTTTGTATTAAACGTTAATGTTTGGAAATATTAGATTAGTTCATCTAGTGATGTATGTCTACTTATCATAGCAGTTGGGGAGTTGTTTGAAGAACTGACCAATTTTGGAGTAGACAATATTACAGTTGCATCATGGAATGTTAGTTCGCCTATTGAAAATGTTATATTAGTTTTGGAGTTTATTTATATGAAAGATAATATTAACTTAGCATGCAACAATGATTTGATTTTAAACACATATCATGCTTGATTATTTAATGTTAAGTCTTAATAATTATTTGATTTCAATTCTGGGCAATAACGAATTGCCCAAAAATACTTCATTGCGTTAATTAAAGTAGATGTTATAGGCTTAATATCTAAATTCATACAAGAGGACAATAAAGTAATTATATGACAATCTCAAACCTCCTCCTTCAAGACTAAGCCTTCTAACCAAAAACTAAATAATAGCTTCCTAGTGCTTACACTATTTAACTATCATGATTTTCCAAATTTTCGTCATCACTTCAACAACACCCCCACAACTAAAAGCACTGACATAACAACAATCAATTTCAGCAGTATATGGTTCGTCTTCACCAATGAATCAATAGTTTGTTGCAATGAATTGACAGCTATGCCATGATTCTTCCTCTATTCGATATCGACAATCAAAATCACATCATCGTCTTCAACTCAATCGAATTTCTCGCAGCGAGAACACTTATGATAAAACATTTCCGGGTTGTTGCTCGATTGTGAGAATCACATGTCGAAATACTTTCCTGGAAGACATTTTCTTTTCCTCAATTTTACAAAACCATCCACACCATTGAGCATGAATATGGAGGTGTAGACACCTGAAAATGTGTCTCCCCAAATGAGTAATCCGTGATGAAACATACCGCGTCTCGCGTTTGTTTCGAATCAGAAAAGATGCTTTGAATTCACAAAAGTTGGAAATACGCAAGGTCGTACTCGGAAATATTGAGCAAAGGTCAAAGGCAAGGCAAAAATATTTTCTTTCGGTTTTCTCAAAGGTTTTCAAAGGTTTTCAAAGGCGATTCTCATGCTTTTTGATTTTCATCATGTCCGTCACATTTTTCTGAATCCGCCAGTATTTTTAAATTATTTTTCTGATTTTTCTATGATTTTCTATGAATTTTGCAATGTTTAAATACGCAGAATACGCAGAAAATACATGAATAATTAGAAAAATACTCCGGAAATACGTGGAACCTTCTAGAACATTCTAGAACTCCTTGCTTGGAGAGCAAGGGTGTCTAGGTGCGTCGAATCAAGGGAAATCACGAATAAAATCGGAGGAAATCAAAATATTTCGAGGTTTTTGGAAAATATATACGAAAACATTGAGCGTATATACGCAAATGTTGAGCGTATATACGCTCATCAGGAGCGTATATACGCTCAACAGGAGCGTATATACGCTCAATATATACATACGAAATTTCCAAAAAATTATGGAAGGTAAGCAGCGTATATACGCTGTATATGAGCGTATATACGCAGGAAGCAGCGTATATACGCTCATATACAGCGTATATACGCAGGGTTTATTTGCTCGAAAATTGCCTCGTGCCTATAAATACACTCTTGCCTTGCTCAGTCCGAGACACGCTTTCACACTTTCACACGACTTCATACACTGCATACGCATACTCTCTCTCTCTCTCTCTCTCTCTCGAAAACACTTTAAACACATCATACATTCGTTTTAATTCAAAGCATCGATTCTCTTTCGAATCAACAAGCGATAACAAAGGTTGAATTCTGAGATTACTCACCAATAATCTCTCTCACTTTCTTTTAATATTGACTAACCATTGTTATGAGTTTTTAATATAATTAAAGCAATGTAGAAACTCACTTTTAACTTGTTTCATGTAAATATGTAGGGTTTTCACAATGTTTGCAAGGTTTTCATTGGTTTTTGTTTTTCATTTCATTATTATTATTCATTGTCAATACTAACAATTCTTTTCTCTTGTATAGCAATTGAAGGCGAAAGATCCATTGCGCTTGCGTTTTATCAAGGACCAACAATTATTTTCTTTGTTTTCATGTAGCGATTCAAGGCAAAGGATTCGATTCATTGCGTTTTACAAACTAACTTTTGTTTTCTTTGCAGATTTAGGGTAAGATGAGTTTGCATATACTTTGAAGTTTATGCACTTCATTTATTGCATATTGTCATTGTTGTTATAATTTTGTATATATTTTGCTAAACAAAGACCGGAATTATGTGAATCACTTTAAATCAGATTAACTATGGACAACCTGTTTTAGGCACCGTTTTAACATGATTAATACAAAGTGGTCACAATTTCTAGGTTAGGTAGTCTCTTGTGCATAATAGTAACACACTTTCATAGTAATTTTAGGGTTAGTTCGCTTCTAAGGTGCTAAAAAACGTAAGTTATGTGCATTCAATAATCATGATGAATGGAATTGCAATGAGACCGAATAGAGGCCGCTACATGCGGGCGAATTGGGTTACAGATCTGATTCGTACCATGTCCCCGAACCCACGACTGGTTACTTGATTGGACGTGGGGCCATTGATTTGGCACCAACGTTTCGGGCGTCCGTGAATAACCTTTCTAGGCACGGTGGCGACTCCCCTCATTCGACAACACTACCCCAACGCACTCACGTGCGGGATTCCGTGGCTCAAGCCCACGCACAAGCACCTCGATGTAGTACCAAGCCGCGCGCCCGCTATACGCTGAGGGCGCGGCCCACGTCCTACAATTTGGCGACTTCACTGGGGATAATCACCGTTAGGTGAAGTGGACAGACTTGAAAAGTCTCGTAATTCCATCATCATGTTTATTGAATTTTGTTGCATTTTGCATGTGACCCTTCGCATAAGGTCACAACTTAGGCACCTTGGTCTCAATATGGGCATGTTCTATGCTCGAGACTACCATAAGGGGGGAAACTACCTTGGTTGCATGTGGTTACTTGATCGCATGGCTAAGGCAAGTCCTATCCCGCCCATGCCGTGTGTGCACGTGTTACTGATGCGTGTGCATAAGAGGTATCTTGGCCATACATCGCTAATTGCTAGTGGTGAAAACTGGACCAAGCTCTACTTTTAGGCATGGTACATCTTTGGACTTAACCCAGCCGACCATCAGTACTCCTAGAACTGGACCCTAGGTGGTTTGAACTCATAAATCATGTTGTGTGGTTACTTTGAAGTGCATATGTGACTTAGGACTCTTAGCCTTGTACGTATTAGACTTAACACATCACATAAGCATATAGATCATGATCGTCTTTAGTTAGACATAGGATTCAACATACATTGCATATTACACCATCATTTTGTAAAAGGTCATCCTTTTTCCAAAAAAAAAAAAAAAAAAAAAAAAAAAAAAAAAAAATCGAAAAAAAAATATATAAAAACAAAAGGGAAAAGGATGGCCATGCATTCATGTAGTTTTGCATTAGGATCATTGCATATAGCAAGACGATCATGTTAGGTCATGCATGAGTCTTTGAGTCGAGTGAAGCATCGAATTAATCCGTCGTCTTGTTACTTGGCAGAATTCAACATTGAGCCCCCCGTTTGGGTTCGCAAAGCTAATCAAAGGCTAGTTCGAGAGCAAGTCAGTCACTCCACCATCCCGTCTCCGCAAAGGCAATCTTTTCAGAGTCCACCAAGTCCTAGACCATCTCAATCATTCACCATGAGCGACGAACACGTTAGGAAGATGGATGAGCTCGCTGACACCGTGGCAAACTTAGCCAAGATGGTGGAAAATCTCGCCACCAACTCTTCTTCTGCTGCCATAGCTAAGAACATGGAGAAGATGTTCAAAAGACACTTGGATGGGGCAACTTACTATGAAAACACTGAAAACGAGATGTCCCCTGCTGCCAAACTCCCTGACAAGTTTTCAGCCAATGATCTCCCTCAATTCAAGCCTACTGACGATCCTCGTTTCCATCTCAAGGCTTTTAAGGCTACCTTGTCTCTCAAGGGGGTCGACTCTGCCTTCTACCCGAAGGTCTTTCCACTCTCGCTTGCACCTGTGTGCCAGAAATGGTTCTTCTCCTTATCTGAGAAGGAGACTGAAACTTGGGAGGATGTTGCCCTTGCTTTTATGACTCGTTACAAAGGGAACATTCAAAGTCAAACCTCTTCTCGTGAACTTGAAATCCTGAAACAAGGCGAGAAAGAGGGATTTACTGCATTCCTCTCTAGATGGAAAGAGGCTGCTGCACAACTGGTTCATGCCCCTCCTGAAGTTGAAATGGTGAAAGTTTTCATATCGAACTTGCAACCAAGATACAAAAATCACCTTCGCTATTTGGGCCTAGATACTTTCGATAAGGTCTACCACATTGGTATTGCCATTGAGGATGACTTATTGAAAGAAAACAGTTCTGGCAACAACAAACCGAAATGGAACAACAACAAGAAGGACAATGCTGGTTCTTCAAACAATGTTTCTGCACTGCAAGCTACCTCTGGTTTCCCAAGGAATCAAGGTTATTATCGTCCTAGGCGTGAGTATTTCCCATTGGGCATGACTTACACTCAAGCACTTGAACGACTTCAAAACAAAGGGAAGCTTACACCTATTGGACCCACTCCAGATCCTCCAGAGGACAAAAAGAGTAGGAATTGGAATCCAAACGCCTATTGCAAATACCATCAAGGTAGAGGCCACACAACTGAGGACTGTTTTAAGCTAAAGGATGCGATCCAAGACATGGTAGAGGATGGAAGGCTCCCACTTCCACCAGGTGCAAAAAAGCCGAACATCACATCCAACCCCCTCACTACTCTCATGATTTCTGTTGATGAAAGAAACACTTTTGACCCTACTGTCCTCATCTATCCAGTGGGTCAAGCTGTCGATGTCACTCTACTCTTCAATGACACTTCTGTTAATGGCTTATGGGACAGCGACGATGACGACGACTACTATGAAGGCGTCGCGACCTATCAAGCCATGACAGGAGAAGATCTTGAAGAAGAATTCCTGGATCAAGAAATTCTCAAGGCACCAGACGATGTGCATGTACTCACAAGGAGTGGGCGTGTTCCTGACGCCACTCCCCAGCATGACACTCTTCCTACACAAATCATCCCACCACAAGAAGAGAATCCCATTATCAAGCAACTTAAGAAAACCAAAGCCGAACTGAACGTTTGGCAGTTGATCGTCACCTCGAAGAGTCACCGTGAGGCTCTCCTCAAAGCTCTCACTGAAATCAATGTCTCGAGCGAGACAACTCCTGAAGGGTTGGTCAATTTCATAACCAACCACGCTGTCTCTCCTTATGTCGTATTTTCTGACGATGATCTGCCTCCTGAGGGGCCCCATCACAATAAGGCCCTTCACCTCACTGTGGTGTGTAGGCAGTTCAACATTCCAATGACTTTGGTGGACAATGGATCTGCCATCAATGTTTGCCCTTTGAGAACTGCTCAAAAGCTTGGGATCGCAATAGATGATCTTCAAGCTAATACTCAAACCATTCGTGCTTACGACAATTCAAAGAGACAGGCTCTTGGAATCATATGGCTCAACATTGCTGCTGGACCAATTGAAAAAAGGGTGAAGTTTCATGTGATGGATGTCAAAACTTCATTCAATCTACTGCTTGGACGTCCTTGGCTTCATGAACTAGGCGCTGTCGCCTCGTCTTACCATCAAAAAGTCAAGTTCTTACTTCATGGCGCTCCGGTAACTATCGATGCGTCTCCCATGAAAATCCAAGCAATAGGGAAGTCCACCTTACAAGTCCAGCACGACAATGAGGATGAGGAACTTTGGGGTTTTTCGACTGCTGTGATTGAAGAATCCCCTTATGATGCCAATCTCACTATCCATGCTATACTGAAGAAACAAGGCTACTTCCCTGGAATGGCCTTAGGATCCAACAAGGAGCATCTTCATCCTCTCTTCGATCTGCCGCAGAAGAATGACAAGTTTGGACTGGGATACTCTCCTACCAAAAGAGAGATAAGGGAGCAAGCACTGAAATATGCTTCCTTGAAGAAGAATGAGCTTAATAATGGGCCACCACTCGCCCCTTACGAGCTTACTCTCAATGGCTACTTTATGCGAGATGGAGAGGATTTTCCGAGCTTTGACTTCCCTGAACCTCTCCTAACTGCTGATGGCAAAAAGTATCCAGGACTCGAGGTCTTTCAAGACTGTGACTTCATTGAAGATTGGGTTAATGACCCTGTCAAAACTGCAACCCCTGTTGATGATCACTTGGGCTTGGGTCTACTCTTTGGTATGGAAAAGGAAGAGGAAGAAGCTACTGTTCAAAAGGTGGCGAGCTACGAGTCCTTCGACCCAACTAAGCTGATTACTCCTGCAAATGACATGGTTCGAGGATGGCGCAAAACCTTGAAGATCACTGCACCTGACGGCCGCAAGTTCCATTTCACTGCTGGAGAGGGACCAATGTTTGAGGAATCTGAGTCTGAGGAAGGTTCTGAGTCTGAGTCTAGTCCTAAGTTTAGGGAGTCTAGTGTTAGCAAGGTCAAGGACGGTCATGTTGGACCAAATAAACCTGTTTTGGAGTCTAATAATGTTCTCTCAGCCTCTTCTGAGGCTTCTGCTTTCGATGTAATGATTTCTGAATTCAATAAGACTATGCCTTTCGCTTACTTCTCGTCTTCTTCTCCTCCCTTAATTGACTGCTTTAATTCTGACGCTTCTAATGAACAAAACGATGATGAACTTATAAAAGCAATGGAAAAACATGAGCAAAGAAACCCCATCATTGAAGACACCGAAGAAATCAACATTTCCAGCAATGATGAGCCACAAATGGTAAAGATAGGTCTCAGCCTTACTGCAGAAGAAAGGGCACAGTTAGTCCAGACTCTCAAAGAATACAAGGATGTGTTCGCATGGTCTTACCGAGACATGCCAGGGATCGATCCAGAGATTGCTGAACATACCATACCATTAAGTTGCAGGGGCAAAACCTGTTAAGCAGAAACTAAGAAGAATGAAACCTGATATAGCACTCAAGATTGAAGAAGAGGTGTCAAGCAGTTAGAGGCAGGTTTCATTAAGACAGTGCATTACCCAGAATGGATTGCCAATATAGTCCCAGTCATGAAGAAGGATGGAAGAGTCCGAATGTGTGTTGATTTCCGCGACCTCAACAAAGCAAGCCCAAAGGATGATTACCCTTTACCACACATAGACATCCTGGTGGATAACACCGCAAATCACGCTCTGTTATCCTTCATGGATGGATATGCAGGGTATAATCAAGTAAAGATGGCTGAAAAAGACATGGAGAAGACAACCTTCATCACTCCATGGGGAACATATTGCTACACAGTCATGCCGTTCGGCTTGAAAAACGCCGGAGCCACCTATCAACGCGCTGCCACTACCCTTCTGCATGACATGATGCATAAGGAAGTGGAAGTATATGTTGATGACATGATAGTGAAGGCAAAGGAACGACAGAATCACAACGCCGTCTTAAGAAAGTTCTTCGAGAGGCTTCGCAAATACAAGATGAGACTCAATCCACAAAAGTGTGCATTCGCAGTTACTTCTGGAAAGCTTCTTGGGTATGTCATTAGCAGCCGAGGCATCGAAATCGATCCTTCAAAAATCAAAGCCATCATGTCCCTTGAACCACCTTCAAACGAAAAGGAGATTCGAGGATTTTTGGGACGTCTTCAATACATCAGCAGGTTCATCTCCAAACTCACTATGGTGTGTGAACCCATCTTTCACAAGCTTAAGAAGGATGAACCAAAGACTTGGGACGATGAATGTCAACAGGCTTTTGACAAGGTGAAAGAGTACCTCTCCAACCCTCCAGTTCTCTTACCACCAGTTCCCGGCTTACCATTACGGCTCTACCTTACTGTCACTCAAACAGCTGCTGGAGCAATGCTTGCTCAAGAAGCCAACGGGAAGGAAAATGCCATATATTATTTGAGTAAAAAGTTTCTCCAATATGAGACGAGGTATTCAAATACGGAGAAGCTTTGCCTTGCATTGGTTTGGGCGACCAAAAAGCTGCGGCATTATCTTCTTACCCACACAGTCCACATTGTCTCGAAAGCTGATCCATTGAAGTATCTCTTGGAAAAACCTGCTATGAGTGGACGCCTATCAAGATGGGTGGTTATGCTTTCCGAATTTGATCTCAAGTATGTATCCCAAAAGGCCATCAAGGGAAGCATCGTTCCTGAATTTCTAGCCAATTCGCCTGGAGAAGCAGAGCCAGAAGACTTTGAATTCCCGACGAGGATCTATTGATGACTGAAGACGGGGCTTGGTGTTTATACTTTGATGGATCTTCAAACCAAAAAGGATGCGGTGTGGGCATACTTCTGGTATCGCCAGAAGAAGAGCACACGCCGATTTCCGTAAAACTAGACTTCAATGTTACAAACAACGCAGCTGAATATGAGGCCTGCATAATTGGGTTAGAATCAGCCATGGCACTCGGAGTTGAGAAGTTGAGGGTATACGGGGACTCTTCCTTGATCATCAATCAAATCTCTGGGAAATGGAAAGTCAGAAGTGAGAGTTTGGCTCTTTATCAAGCACATCTAGAGACAATTGCCCAACATTTCAAAGAATAGAGTATACCTACCTCCGTCGAGACGACAACCAATTTGCAGACGCTTTGGCTAAGTTAGCTTCGATGATTAACATCCCCAACTCTTTAACCCATATGCCCTTAGTCATCGAAAGGCGGCAAAGCCCAGCTCATGTCAATGCCTTAGGGATGAAGAACAAGACCTTTCATCAAGTGAGGGAAACGAGCCTTGGTATTCACATATCTTGAAGTTCTTGCAAAACGATGAATACCCTCCCCAAGCCTCGAAGAAAGCACAAACAGCCCTAAGGCGATTGGCATCAAACTATGTGCTACACGAGGGGAAACTGCACAAAAGGGGCTATCACGGTCGCTCGTTGCTTTGCA
This sequence comes from Bassia scoparia, assembly GCA_008642245.1. Taxonomy (NCBI): domain Eukaryota; kingdom Viridiplantae; phylum Streptophyta; class Magnoliopsida; order Caryophyllales; family Amaranthaceae; genus Bassia; species Bassia scoparia. Next base: position 24,039 of record SNQN01009278.1, read on the forward strand.
TTCCTCAAGAAGAAGCAAAAGTGATCATGGACAACGTGCATAGTGGCGTGTGTGGCACGCATATGAGTGGAAAAATGTTGGCAAGAAAAATTATCACCCTTGGTTATTATTGGATAACCATGGAAAAGGACTGTCACGACTATGTCAAGAAGTGTGACACGTGCCAAAAGAATGCCAACCTGCAGCATGTACCTCCATCCCTGCTATATACTTTCACTTCCCCTTGGCCATTTTCCACATGGGGCATTGACATAATTGGAAAGATTACCCCTCCAGGACAAGGTGGGCACGAATTCATCTTAGTCGCCATCGACTATTTCACAAAATGGGTGGAGGCAGCCTCCTATGCTACTCTTCAAGCTAAACATGTGGCAAAGTTCATTGAGACAAATATTGTTTGTCGCTTTGGAGTGCCACATGAAATCATTAGCGACAACGGCACACATTTCCAGAAAGAGTGCGCTGAGTTGATTGCCAAGTATAAAATTCAGCATCATCGGTCCTCCCCGTATCGGCCGCAAACCAACGGAGCTGTAGAGGCAGCGAACAAGAATGTAAAGACAATCATCGCCAAAATGACTGAAACTTATAAGGATTGGCCCCACAAGCTCCATTTCGCTCTTTGGGGATATCGAACTTCAATTGGGACCTCCACAGGATACACCCCGTACTCACTGGTTTATGGAACAGAAGCTGTTCAACCAATTGAATTGGAGGTTCCATCACTCCGCATTCTGCTCGAAAGCAAAGTCCCCGAGGCCGAGTGGGTCCGTGCTAGATATGATGAACTCACACTTTGGATGGGAGGCGCCTCGCCGCCTTAAACAATGTGCAAATCTATCAACAAAGGATCACGAGGCATTTCAACAAGGGTGTTAAGCCTCGTAACATCAAGGAAGGTGACTTGGTGTTAAAAGCATTGAGAAAAAATGTTTTAGACCCTCGTGGCAAGTTCCGTCCAAATTGGGCAGGTCCCTACATAGTCAAGAACATTCTATCTGGAGGGGCCGTAAGGTTGATAGATATGAATGGCGACGAGTTTGCAAGCCTCATCAACATGGACCAATTAAAGAAATACTACATTTAAGTCCATAAAAAGCCTTGACTACCTTTCACCTCAGCTATTTGAACTACGAGAGGCCTGATTCCACATTGGATACGTAGGCAACTTCTTTTGAAGTGCGGCCCCATTAATAATACTTCCCCCCATTTCCCTTTGCTCATGTAATTCAAAGGCAAGAAAAACAACGAACAATGTAAATAATTGTAAAGCAAATAAAACGTTGTTTTTATTAAATTTTATTAAGTTCACATAACATAAGTGCTAATAAAATAAAATGTGGCACGCAGGCCTGCAATAAAAGCTAAAGAAATAAAGCAGTCAATCTTTCTTCTCCTTATCCATTCCACTTGCATTTGCTTCTTTGTCCATCTCATTCGCTTCCTTTTCCACTCCACTTGTGCTCGCTTCTTTGGCATAAGTCTTCTTCAACTTTCTTTTCTTGGGCATAGTCTTTTCCTGAGCCTTGGTCTTGGATTTCCTTGACTTTTCCTCATTCAGTGGGCCTAGTCGACTCCAAACAGGTGCAGTTCGTGGTCCAAGTCTGTCCTTGACTGAGTTAGCAGTAGTTCTTTCCGAACGCTTAGGGTTAGGAACAAAGGCATCTTTATCGTCCAAAGGTCGTTTCTTCTTAAGTTCGTTCCTCTCCGCAGCCCTATGGTCAGCACGAGCCGTCGTGTTGGTTGCAGTCATCCACTTTTTATAGAAACGCGAAGTGTTCGCATCACGCTCATCAAGATCCAATACCTCCAGCTTAGGGCGGGCAACCCAAAAATCCACCCACCTCTTCAAGGAACGCCTAACAATTGAGTGATTTGGAGGCCTACGAGTATCACGATCTGGGACGACTTGTTTCCTGCCATACTG
>SNQN01009279.1:10462-25956 GCA_008642245.1 Bassia scoparia
GGAGGTGAAGCTTACCCAAGCTTGCACCGCCGTTGCTGAAATGCATTCGATTGAGGCGGATGCAAAGGTGATCAATAAGGAAGGAATAAACACTTTCTTCCCACTAAGGGAAGCCTGGTTTGAGGTAGGCGTTAATATCACCCTTATGTTCTTTTCTTTTCCTTTCTTACTTAGTTTGATTTTTAACTAACCCCTTGTTTTTTGCAACTGTCCGCCAGGCTCCATGGGATGTCTAAGGCGTATGCCCAGGCTCTTCTCCAAGAAGAGTCGTTAGGTGCTGAACTGGCGAACTCCTAAAAGAAGGTTGAGGATCTAACTTTACAAATCTACAACCTAAAATCGGAGCATGCCAACGCCCTACAGACAATGGAGGACAGGGCGAAAACTGCTGAAGACGCCCTAAAAACAGCAGAGGCAGCAAAGAAGGTTGCTGAGGGCGACCTCGCCATAATCCGCCAGGAGCTGGCGGATTTGAAARCTGCTGAGACCAATCGGGCTCAGAACGCCAAGGACACCATCCTTCAGTGGCAAGAGAGCTCTGAAGGGAAGAAGTGGTGGGACGATGCTATTTACAGCATGTCTTAGAAGATATCTGAACAAACTAAAATCAGGGTTCTCGCCGCTGCTGACATGGTGGTCCCTGGCAAAAGGGAGGAAATCCAGGCCGCCCTAGGTGAGATCCTAGCGAAGGAGAAGGCCAGGCAGTTGGAAAGGCAGGCCTACCTCGCCCGTCAGAGCAAAGAGAGAACTGACGCTGCAAGGGCGGAGAGGGCGAAAAAAGATGCTGAAAATGCGGCCCTTCGCCAGAACAGGGAAGCAACTGCGAACGCCGCTGCTGAGTTGAAGAAGACCATCAGCGGCGCTTCCCAACCTCAAGCCTCTTGGCGGTTCCAGAGACCAGGCTGCATCGGGCGGGGTGCATACGACCTCTTCAAGTCTCAAAATCAACCTGAAGAGATCTTCAGGTGGGGCGGTTTCTGATGCTGCACCTACTGGGGCTAAGAAGTCAAAGCCTAATCCCAAAGCTCCAATGGTCAACATTAGAGAACCGATCGTCCCCCAGCCCAGGAAGTCTGTCTTCGCCTCCTCTAGCAAGGGCGGCAAGAAGCCTAACCTGCCTTCTTCCAGCACCAAGAAGAACAGCACCACAGATGCCAAGCAGCCTTAATTTATTCAGCATTTTTTTTTAACTGATGTAATTTACATGAACTTCTGCTTTCCATGTACTTCTTATTTATATTAATAATAAGAATGTTATTTCTCCAATGAGTATTTTATTGCTTTCTCCTTCATAGCAACTTAACACCAATTCATAGACTGAGGCGATAAAAAGATAGGCAGGGAGATCCCCCAAAACCTATAATGTTACACATAAACCGTTAGGCGAATTCGAATAATCAACGAATGTGCCATAAACTGGGCGGTTACCGTTRTTGATTGAACCTCAAATAAATTGCGCGGTCCGAAATGTGTAACACAACTTCAACTGAGCTTGTTGCATATGTTTGAATTGGCGAAAAATAAGTAAAGTAAACCCCCAATAAATTGGGCGGTCCGAGAAGTGTAACAAAATTAAAAAAAAAACACACATTCCAATCATTAACAGGACGAAATATCAAAGTCTATTTCAAAGGGAGGCATTATCTTGTAACCAAGTCTATTCTCTCATTCATTTCTAAAATTTAGTTACATCAATGTTATTTATGTACAAAGACATACGCCTTACAAGGCTTACATGCCCCAGCGTTGATGTAATAAAATGTAATATCGGCGCAAATTATCTACATTCCAAGGCCTAGGGAAGGCGTTCCCTGCAGCATCCTCAAGGCGAAAAGTGCCTGGTCTAATTACCTCGGTAATCCTGTATGGCCCTTCCCAATTAGGAGATAACTTTCCCATGCACAGATCTTTGCCTGTGCTTTCCACTTTACGGAGGACCCAATCCCAGTTGGAGAACTGGCATGATCGAACTCGGCTATTGAAGTATCTTGTGATCTTTTGCTTAAAACTGATGGATTGCAGCAGAGCATCGCCACGGACCTCAGGCAATAGATCTAAATCTGCTTTCCTAGATTCTTCGTTAGTCCCATGCTCATAATAAGTGACCCTTGGCGATGGAATTCCAATTTCAACAGGAAGAACCGCCTCACTCCCATAAACCAAGGCAAATGGTGTGTGTCCTGTTGATTCTTTGTTGGTGATTCTGGCAGACAACAAAACCCCTGGAAGCTCATCAACCCATGATCCTTTAGCCCCTTCGAGTTTGGTTTTTATGCCCTTAAGGATCACCTTATTCGCTGCTTCTTCCTATCCGTTAGTTTGTGGACGACAAACAGCTGTAAACTGAGCTTTGATACCAAATTGTTCACAATACCGCCGAGTGGAATCACTTTCGAATTGCCGCCCATTGTCAGCTATGAGCGCCCTTGGGATACCAAAACGAGTGATTATATGACGCCAAATAAACTGTTGTATCTGCTTTTCAGAATTACTTGCCAAAGGCTCAGCTTCTATCCACTTGGTAAAATAGTCAATGGCGAATAGTACAAACTTCCTTTGACCTGGTGCAGGCGGAAAGGACCCAACAAATCCATTCCCCATTTGTCAAACGGTAATGTAGGCATGATGGCTGAAAGACTTGTGGCGGGGAGACGTGGGATATCTGCATTTAGCTGGCACTTTTCACAGGTTTTCACCAATTCCTGGGCATCGCTCTTCAATGTAGGCCAATAATAGCCAGATCGTAGTGCCTTTCCGGCCAAGGTTCGAAAACCCTGGTGGCAGCCACAAGCCCCCTGATGGATCTCCCGAAGTACATAATCGCCCTTATCAGGGGTGATACACCTCAATAGGGGGTGGGTGTAAGATTTCTTATATAGTTTGCCATCATGCCACAAAAACCACTTGGACTGCTTTTTCACCCTGTTTGCTTGTTTTTCATCTTGGGGTAATTCCCCCTTCTCCAGATACTGCACAATTTGACTCATCCATGTCTCGACCCTGTCATGTACCTCCATTGTCTCTTTGATACTTGGTTCCTTCAACACTTCCCAAGTGATCGTACGAGGATTTACATTCTCCGCCGAACTTGCTAGGCGGGACAACGCATCAGCTTGCTGATTTTTAGACCTGGGTATGTGCTTAATCTCAAAATCTTCGAATTTAGCCCTAAGAGCTCCCACCTTAACCAAGTACATCTTCATCGCATCTTCTTTAGCCTCAAACTCGCCCATCACTTGGCTAAAAACCAGCTGCGAATCGGATTTTACCGCGACGCGTTTAGCCCCAACAGCCAAACACATCTGCAATCCTAATATTAAAGCCTCATAAGCTGCTTCATTATTAGAGGCGGTAAAACCAAATATTACTGCATATTCTAGCCGATCTCCCAAGTCTGTTTTGATCAGTATTCCAGCCCCACATCCACCTTTTGTAGAGGAGCCATCCACAAACAACTCCCAAGTATTTTCTGCACTCATCATCGGGCGATTAGTACATTCCGTGATAAAGTTGGCCAATGCCTGGGCCTTGATCGCCCTACGAGGTTCATACTGCAGGCCATAATCGGATAACTCATCAGCCCATTCAGTCATCCTGGCTGAATGATTTCTCCCCTCGATGACTTTGCGAATTGACTGGCCTATAAGAACCGTGATGGGATGAGCGTGGAAGTAAGGTTTTAGCTTTCTGCTCGCTACTACCAAGGCATGCACAAGCTTTTCTATCATCGAATACCTGGACTCCGCCCCTCTGTATGCATCACTGACAAAATAGACCGGGAGCTGAGTTTTACTTCTCTCTGCGACCAAGACCACACTTAATGCATACTCTTATACCCCCAAATATATGAACAAAGGTTCTTTTGGTAGGGGCGATACCAATTTCGGGATTTCTGCCAAATGTTTCTTCAGGTGCTGGAAGGCCGTTTCCGCCTCATCATCCCACTTGAATGTGGATCTCTTCAAAGTTTGGAAAAAGGCCAAGCTCTTGTCTGCTGATTTAGATAGGAAACGCCCTAGAGCCGCCATGCATCCTATCAATCGCTGAACTTCTTTAACATTCCTGGGGGATTGCATGTCAAGTACTGCTTGTATCTTGTCTAGATTCGCCACAATGCCTCTCTCATCTACGAGGAATCCAAGACACTTTCCGCCTCGAACGCCAAAAACACATTTTTGAGGGTTGAGCCGCATACTAAACTTTCTCAATGATTCAAATGTTTCCCTGAGATCAGTAACATGGTCAGTCTCAAATTTACTTTTGACAATCATGTCATCTACATAGACTTCAATATTCCAGCCAATCTGACCGTCAAATATTTTATTAACCAACCTCTGGTAAGTAGCCCCGACGTTTTTAAGGCCGAAGGGCATCACCTTATAGCAATAAACCCCTTGATTGGTAATGAAGGCAGTGTGTGCTTGATCCGCCTCAGACATGGGGATTTGGTGATAACCAGCGTTGGCGTCCATGAAAGAAAGAGGGCATGCCCTGCAGTAGAATCAACAAGCTTATCAATTTTGGGAAGTAGGTAATCATCCTTCGGACAGGCCTAGTTAAGGTGATTGTCTATGGCTCCATTGCGTGTGCTCGAGGTAGAAGTTTTGTATAAATGTATCGCCATGCTATTAAGTATTTTGATTTAAGTTCTTTTCGGATCTCGAACCACCCGCACTCAATCCATCCCTTTTTTCCAATGCTTTCAATCGCGGGCCGCCTTCACGCCCGGTCTGTAAAATCCACGCACATTCGCCACGTACCATTTGGCTTTTTGACTAACACAACATTAGCCAACCATTCGGTGTATTGGAATTCTCGAATGAACCCGGCTTCGAGCAACTTCTTGACTTCAGCAGCTGCCGCCTAACATCGTTCTCGCCCTTGATGACGTAACTTCTGCTTAACTGGTTTATAACCCTCCTTGACACCTAAGTTGTGTTGCATTATTTCTAGAGAGATACCTGGCATCTCATTTGCCGAGAAAGCAAACACGTCCCGGTATTCTCGCAAAACGCCAATGATTTGAGCCTTTAGTTCCTTCTCCAAATTTGTCCCAACTCGCACTATATGTGCTGGGTCTTCATCAATCATTATCTCCTCCTGGCTATCGATGGGCCGTGGGCTAGAATAGTGTTTTGGATTTTCTACAATGTATACATCCATCGGGGTCGTCGTGGTATCGCGTTCACTTTCTTTTCTCTTCTTACTGCTGGATGGGGAATTCTCTGTTGCAGGTACTCCCCGTAGGCTGTTAACATAACTGTAGACACCTAAATGTGTCTCCCCAAATGAGTAATCCGTGATGAAACATACCGCGTCTCGCGATTGTTTCGACTCAGAAAAGATGCTTTGAACTCACAAAAGTTGGAAATACGTGAGGTCATACTCGGAACTATTGAGCAAAGGACAAATAAAAGGGGCAAAAACATTTTCTTTTATTTATTTTAATTATTTTCTATTTTTAGGATTTTTTTAATTCATTGCATTCTTCACATTTTTCTGAGCTCACCAGTATTTTTAGATTATTTTTCTGATTTTTCTACATTTTTCTATGATTTTTATAAGTTTTTATACGCAGAAAATACAAAAAAAATACAAAATACACAAAAAATACTCCGGAAATACGTGGAACCTTCTAGAACACTCTAGAACTCCTTGCTTGGAGAGCAAGGGTGTCTAGGTGCGTCGAATCAAGGGAAATCACGAAATAAAATCGGAGGAAATCAAAATATTTCGAGTTTTGGAAAAAAATATACGGGAGAAGGTTGCGTATATACGCAGCCCCTCTGCGTATATACGCAGTCTACCTGCGTTTATACGCAGCTCCTCTGCGTATATACGCAGGGATTTTCTCCCTCGTTTTTTCCCTCGTGCCTATAAATACATGCCTGCCTTGCTCATTCCGAGGACACACACTATTTTTCAACTGACACACACGTCTATTCAATTCCCTCCGTCCCTAACTTGCGTATTCCTTCTCTCACGCTCTCATACACTCTCTCATACACTCTAAATACATTCGTTCTTGAGTTCTAAGCATCGATTCTGTTTCGATTCAACAAGCGAAATCAAGGTATAACTCTGAGATTACTCACCTAAAACTTCTTTTTTGACTCTTTTTAATTCCTTTTGTCACTTTTAATTTGACTAATTATTATTACGAGTTTCAATTCAATTAACACAATGTAGAAACCAACTCTTGAATCATCTCATGTAAATATGTAGGATTGTCATTAACGTTTTCAAATTCGTTTATCATCATCTTGTCACAATTTGTCATTATGCATATTCGTTATTGTCAATACTAACATGTTTCTTTGTCTTGATTAGCAATTCGATCAAAGGACGACTCTTTTAGTTTTAACTTTAACGATTTGTGTATTTGCAGAGACAAGGTTAGAAGGACACACATGTATACTATTATGCTTTACTAACCTTTGTTTTCATGTTTCGTTTGTATATACTCTATCACACTTGTACATATTGCTTAATCAAGATCGGAATTCAATTGCTTGTCACATTAAAGTCAGATAATCATGGACGACCGGTTTTATAGGCACCTTATTAATATTGACTAATAATCAAGTGATCGCCTTATCCATGGTAGAAGTCATTGTTTGTACATAATAGCAACCCACCTAATAATATTAGATTAGTGCGCTTTCAAGATCAATTCAATAGGCTCTTTGAATTCAATTGTTATGACTCATGGAACTACAATGAGACCGAGTAGAGGCCGCTACATGCGGGCGGATTGGGTTACTGATTCAATCCGTACCATGTCCCCGAACCCACACTTTGGTTACTGGACCTATTTGTGGGGCCACTAGTTTGGCACCAATGTTTCGGGCGTCCGTGAATAACCTATATAGGCACGGTGGCGATCCCCTCAATTCGACAACACACCCCAACGCATTCACATGCGGATTCCATGGCTCAATTCCATGACACTGAAGCTGAGGTCACGCCCCCCTAAGGCGGGGCGAAGCCCTACAGTTTTTGGCGACTTCACTGGGGATAATCACCATTTGGTGAGTGGACAGACTTGAAAGTCTCGTAGTTCCATATTCATAATCAATTGAATTTTGCTTGTGACCCTTCGAATAGGGTCATGTCCTAGGCACCTTGGTCTCAATATGGGCATGTTCTATGCTCGAGATCACCTTAAGGGGGGATTTTACCTTGGTTGCATGCGGTTAATGGATCACATGGCTAAGGTAAGTCCTATCCCGCCCATGCCGCGTATGCACGTGTTACTAGATGCGTGTATATAAGGGGTATCTCGGCCATACATCACCAATGTTGTGGTGGTGAAATTGGACCCAGCTCTACTCTTAGGCATGGTACACTATCAGACTTAACCAAGCCGACCTATAGTTCACTTAGATCCTGACCTTAAGTGAATAAATTGGATTTGTGTTTCAATCAATGTGCTTGTTAACTTGTGACTCTTCATTCAGTCCAAATTCTTAACCACCAACTAAGCCCAGTCCCTTAATCTATGGTTCAAGACATGAAGTTTGACGATCCATTAGGCCCATTTCAAAATCAATTTCAAACTCCATTCGACCTAGAATCTGACTTAGGTTCGATTCCAATCCAAGAATCTTAAATCTGACTTAGATTCGACCTTTTGAACCTTAAACCTAAATTAGGTTCAATTCAATCTTAATTCAAGGACCTTAAATCTGAATTAGGTTCAATTCAATTCTTAACCCTACCTTAAATCTGAATTAGGTTCAACCCAAGAGCCTTGAATCTGAATTAGGTTCGCTTCAACTTCAATCTAAGAACCTTAAAACTGAACTAGGTTCGATCATAGACTCAACCCTAGGAACTTTGATTCAAGGCTAGGCCCATTCAATTTCAAGTGGCTCGTAGGTCTAAGAGGTCCTTAATTCTGAAATAGGCCCATCTTAGGTTTGAATCTTTCTCGAGTCTAGCACCTTAAATCAAATTTAGGTCTAGCCCATTCAAGTCTACTTTCGAGTTCAGTTCCTTAAGTCCAGAACCTCAAGACTGAGTTAGGTTTGTTCTTAAGAGTTTTCAAGTAGACCAATCTTTTGTTTCTGGGTTCTAAAGTGTAATTTCTTGATTTCAGCAAGATAGCAAAGACTCGCAACTTGTCTCTGGGGCCTAGAAGAGTAACAAGAAGCCAAACCCGACGCGCTCCTGATCACCAAGACACTTCCATGGCAAACATCGAACAACAGCTTAACGCTATTCTAGAAAAGCTCGAGTCTGTGAATTCTCGCCTTGATGCCCAAGAAAAGAGCATTGGGGAGCTGAAAGAAAAGAGGACCCAGGAAAAACCTCTCGAGTCTGACGGGGAGGAAGAAGACGATGCTGAGACACCACTCCCTCCTCCGAAGACTGAGACGGAAAAAAGGGTGGAGCAACTAGAAGAGTTGGTCAAGAGAATGTCCGAAAATTCAGTTCAAGGGCCTCGTGTTGCTGATTATGAGATTAAGGGCCAGCTTCCTAAGAAGTTTGTCATCACTGATTTGCCCAAGTTCAAGGGAACTGAAGACCCAGAAGACCACCTCCGCACTTTCAATATCTCAATGGTCCTTAAAGGAATGAGCAAAGAGTTATTCGCTTCGGTGTTCCCTATTACTTTGGACACCCATCCATCCAGGTGGTTCAAGACCCTGAATCAAGCCAAGCTCGATGATTGGGAATATATCAAACACGAGTTCCTAAAGCAGTACAGGTACAATTCCCAGCTTCCTGTCGATCTCCGTGAACTAGAGGCCACCAAGCAAGGTGAGAGAGAAAATTTCTCTACTTTTCTTAATAGGTGGAGGGAGAAGGCCGCTCAAATGACCAATCGACCGAATGAGGAAGATCAAGTTCGCATGGTCATCAAGAACCTTCAGCCCAAGTATCGAGAGCCACTCAAGTTTCAACCCATTGATTCATTTACTGGGCTCTACAAGGTTGGCCTCCTAGTTGAGGAAGATGTTCAAGCCCAGAAGTCTAAGGGTAACGGTGGGGGCTTTAACAAGAAAGGTGGCTCCTCTTTTTCCAACACTGATCAAGTCAGCCACATTACCAATGACAACTCTTCTAACCATCCCGGCTCTTTCAGCAACAGGCCTCGAGGACCACAAAGGACATTTTTTCCAATTGGCATGACTTATGAGCAGGCCTTTGACAGGTTAACTGCAAAAGGTGCACTTGCTCCTATTGGACCCACTCCAGATCCTTCAGATGACAAGAAATCTAAGAATTGGAATCCCAATGCTTATTGCAAGTTCCACCAAGGAAGGGGTCACACCACTGAGAATTGCATCGTTTTGAAGCATAGGATTCAAGACATGGTTGAAGATGGTCGCCTCCCAGTCCCTCCAGCAGCGAAGGATAAGATCAACATTCACACCAGCCCACTTGCTAAACCATGAGTCACCCCAAGGCATGGGTCAATGATTCATGCGGCCTTCTTTAGATTGAGTCATAGAGTCCTAGTCCTAGCATTATAATTGAATTCACTGTCTTTTGAGTCTATGTAGTCTCTTAAAATAAGCCATGTATGTTTCAGTTTTCATTCAGCAATAAAATGATTCATTTGTTTTTGGCAATATTATTTTCTAATTCTATGCAAGTCTCAACACTCATTGGCCACAATTGGTTTAATCTAATACTGATTTAATTGAACAATGCCCAAGAGAGGCCTTCTTTCACAGCTCCACAAAATGACCCCTCCCTTCCATTCCCTTTGTCACATCAAATCAAAATCCCTTGCAACCTTTTGAGCCACAAACACTATCATTTAGCCTATCTTTCTTTCATCACCCACATCTACCTAACCCTTTGGACCAAACGGTGCGTAGGAAAAGACACGTGCAAAAGAAAGAAAAGAAAAAAAAGGAAGAGTAAAATGGGCAAAAAGAAAAAAAAAGAAGCAAAAATCAAAGTTCAATGCCAATTATACAAAAGTCATCAAAAATGCAAATCTAAAGCTCAAAGCCCAGATCAAATAAAAAGCAAAAGTCTAAAAAGCACACTGCGCACTGTGGGTTCACTTCATGGTCATCAAGCCTTTTTCAACCCTCAAACCACAGCCTCACATTACAACCACAAAAGCCCTCTCACACGAGGCATTGTCCAAATCATAATCAGAACTATGGTGGTCTGATTCCGTAAGGATACGTAGGAAGCCTCTTCTCGAGGTTCGACCGCATCCGCATTAACATTAAATCGTTTGAGGCCTTTTGAGTGCTTTGACTTGCTAAGAATTCGATAATGGTTTTGCCAATCTAGAACCTGACATAGACTCATGTTTGAACCAACATCATTAGCCAACCCAGCATCTAGCCACATCATTGACCCTTAGCCACAAATTTGACCCTTTTTATTTCTCGAACCATAGCCTATTCTTTGGTCACCTTCAAGGACTCATTGACTCAATCCCAAAGAAGTAAAGCCACCTGACCTTTGGGTTAGTACATCTTGTTGGGGAACTCATCCATACAATCTATCCACCTTCCCTATGTTGACTCTAAGCCGTAAACTACATTGTCTCAAAGTCTCGCTGGGGGGCTCGTCGTCATCATGGCCCCTTAATTTCCAGTTGGGGGCTTCTTGTCTCCTAAGGCCCTGTTGCGTGTTCAAGTCTATTGCTATCAAGTGGAAATCATGAAAAATTCGCTTATGGACCCTGTCACTTTCCAATCAAAGTCACTGTCTCGCCGATGTTAAGTCAAGTTGATGTCAAGTTCGAGTTCAAATTCAAGCTCTAGTCACAAGTCACATCCGATTCAAGCCATAGTCTCAATGTCACCTTTCTCCAAGTCACTTTTCAAGCAGCACTTTTCTAATAGGCCCTTTCAAATTCAAAGACTCTCTCAAATCATGTCTAGAACCAGACCTAGACAAGACCCTTTCAAACTCAAAGGCTCACTCAAATCATGTCTTGAACCAGACCTAGACAAGGCCCTTTCAAAGACTCTCTCAAATCATGTCTTGAACCAGACCTAGACAAGGCCCTTTCAAAGACTCTCTCAAATCATGTCTAAAACCAGACCTAGACAAGACCCTTTCAAATTCAATGACTCTCTCAAACCATGTCTAGAACCAGACCTAGACAAGACCCTTTCAAATTCAATGACTCTGTCAAATCATGTCTAGAACCAGACCTAGACAAGACCCTTTCAAATTCAATGACTCTCTCAAATCATGTCTAGAACCAGACCTAGACAAGACCCTTTCAAATTCAAAGACTCTCTCAAATCATGTCTAGAACCAGACCTAGACAAGACCCTTTCAAATTCAATGACTCTTTCAAACTATGTCTAGAACCAGACCTAGACAAGGCCCTTCCAAATTCAAAGACTCTTTCAAATTCTAAATCAATGACTCTGCCCCTCTCTCAATATCAAGGTCACAAGTTACAGGTCAACATTGCATGCAAATTTCTCTAGACATAAAAACAGACCTATGTCGTCACCAAGGTAGTCCTTAATCCTGAATTAGGGCTATCATTTTCAAGTCAATGCTCATTTTTTCGGAAAGCATGGGATGCGTCTGCATTTCTCCCAGTCAGCCGAACGAAGAATGATTGATCGAGGACTCAGACCGCACGGGACACGGCTACAGGTAAAACTAACCTTTGTTTTGCAGGTACTGGCGAAAAAGGGTGACTCAGGATCGCAGAACGTCTTGAGTTGCTCTCCGTCCCGAATCGAATACTTTGACTTTCGTCTTACGAGACTTACGTCTCTCCAGACTCAGTCAAAGTGGGGGCTTCTGTAGACACCTAAATGTGTCTCCCCAAATGAGTAATCCGTGATGAAACATACCGCGTCTCGCGATTGTTTCGACTCAGAAAAGATGCTTTGAACTCACAAAAGTTGGAAATACGTGAGGTCATACTCGGAACTATTGAGCAAAGGACAAATAAAAGGGGCAAAAACATTTTCTTTTATTTATTTTAATTATTTTCTATTCTTTTCTATTTTTAGGATTTTTTAAAATAATTCATTGCATTCTTCAATTTTTGTGAGCTCACCAGTATTTTTAGATTATTTTTCTGATTTTTCTACATTTTTCTATGATTTTTATAAGTTTTTATACACAGAAAATACAAAAAAAATACAAAATACACAAAAAATACTCCGGAAATACGTGGAACCTTCTAGAACACTCTAGAACTCCTTGCTTGGAGAGCAAGGGTGTCTAGGTGCGTCGAATCAAGGGAAATCACGAAATAAAATCGGAGGAAATCAAAATATTTCGAGTTTTGGAAAAAAAATATACGGGAGAAGGTTGCGTATATACGCAGAAGCCTGCGTATATACGCAGCCCCTCTTGATTAGCAATTCGATCAAAGGACGACTCTTTTAGTTTTAACTTTAACGATTTGTGTATTTGCAGAGACAAGGTGAGAAGGACACACATGTATACTATTATGCTTTACTAACCTTTGTTTTCATGTTTCGTTTGTATATACTCTATCACACTTGTACATATTGCTTAATAAAGATCGGAATTCAATTGCTTGTCACATTAAAGTCAAATAATCATGGACGACCAGTTTTATAGGCACCTTATTAATATTGACTAATAATCAAGTGATCACCTTATCCATGGTAGAAGTCATTGTTTGTACATAATAGCAACCCACCTAATAATATTAGATTAGTGCGCTTTCAAGATCAATTCAATAGGCTCTTTGAATTCAATTGTTATGACTTATGGAACTACAATGAGACCGAGTAGAGGCCGCTACATGCGGGCGGATTGGGTTACTGATTCAATCCGTACCATGTCCCCGAACCCACACTTTGGTTACTGGACCTATTTGTGGGGCCACTAGTTTGGCACCAATGTTTCGGGCGTCCGTGAATAACCTATATAGGCACGGTGGCGATCCCCTCAATTCGACAACACACCCCAACGCATTCACATGCGGATTCCATGGCTCAATTCCATGACACTGAAGCTGAGGTCACGCCCCCCTAAGGCGGGGCGAAGCCCTACAATAACATTCCCTTGCTGACTTCTGATCACCATACAGCTTTCCTACCCCTCCGTTGTCTGTTTCAAACTGCAGCAAAAGTTGGTAGGTGGAGATTGCCGCCTTTACTTGGTTAAGTAAGGGGCGCCCAATGATAACATTATATGGCAAGGGGATATCAACAACGATGAACTTAATCATCAGCGAACGACCATGTCCCTTTTCGCCCAGCCGCACAGGCAAGCGATATGATTTGTGCCCTTTGAGTACACATTTTTCCCACCAAAGCCTACCAAAGGTTAGGATAATGGTTCAAGCTTTTCATTGCCACATTTCAATTGTTTGAGGCACTCATAAGTGATGATGTCTGAAGAACTTCCTGAGTCAACAAGCACCCGTCGAACTCTTGCATTCGCCACCTTTAACTCAATGACCAACGGATCATCATGTGGTAAACTAACTAGGTTGGAGGATTTGTTGTCAAAAACCATGGTAGGACAAGGCGGTGGGGAGGATTTGTCAGCATCCATTGCCTGATGCCTTAGTTCATATAAGTGTTGCTTTCTTCCTCTGTTGCTGGGTCCGCCTGATGCCAATCCCCCAGCAATTACTCCCACCATAACGTCAGTGTCGTCGCTATTACTTGGATTTTTCTTCTTTGCATTCTCTTTGTTAACATATTTGTTGAGCTTGCCTTCGTCAACCAACTTATCCAAGGCCCTTTTTAACTCGTGGCAATTCCGAGTGGTATGACCACACTCTCTGTGGTACTCACACCATAAATTCTTATTCCTCCGATTTTCTGATGCCTGAATAGGTCGGGGCTTTGAGAGCAAATTGCTCTCTTTTATGTCKAGAAAAATTTCTCTTCTGTTCACATTGTATCTAGGGTTTGAGCCATCATCTCGCCATTTACTCTTCTTATCGCCCCCTGGGTTATAGTCCCTACGATCGCCATTACGTTGATCGCCTTTGGAGCGGTCTCGCTTKTCATCAGCCTTTTTCTTATTGGGGGGATCACCTTGATTTGCTTCTGAAGCACGAATGTATCTTCGTGCCATTTCCATGGTTGTTAAGTACTTTCTTACATCTTGGATCATTAGATCCTGCTTAAAACGCCCTGGACGCAGTCCAGTCAACAGCGACGCAAAAGCAATCGCATCTTCCAAGTTCGAAATCTTTAAGGATTCTGGCATTCTGCGTTGAATCGTTTTATGTAATCTTTCAAGATTTCACCTGGTTCTTGTTTGCAGATCATTAAGGTACAGTTGTAACCTCATGGCGCTTTGCAGCTATAATTTGTTGTCGAAATAGGGCCTCTAAAACTGTAAAATTCGTGATTGACCCCGAAGGAAGCTCGCTAAACCAGGTGAGTGCCATGCCTTTTAAGGTAGTGGGAAAAAACTTGCACCATAAGGCTTCACACTCCGTCTGAACGCCCATCTGAGCCTGTTAAGTGGCCATATGATCATCAGGATCGGTTGTCCCATCGAATGGATCCAACGTTGGAATTTTTACCTTCCTTCTGTCAACGGTATCTAGAATCTCTCTGCTGAGAGGCGTTCGAGAAGTAAGAATTCCTCGTGGAACACTTTTAACCACAGTCTCAGATGTCTCTTCGTCTGAACTCCCTCGGGGTGAACGCCTATGCCTTCTAGAACGGTGAGTTGTAGTCCTTCGAGGTGGTGATCGTCGGGTCGCATGTCTCCTGGTGGGAGAACGACGAGTAGGTGATCGCCGAGTGGGAGACGATCGCCTTTGTGAATGAACCCTGCTTGTTTCCCCGCGCTCTCGCCTCCGATTGTTGATTATCTCCCATGCATCTCGAATAACTATTGTGGTCGCCCTACTCCTGGGCGCCACCTCAGGTCCTTCACGCCTAGTTCTAGGAGTAGGTGATAAGCGCTGCGGCACCGTAATCTTGGAACGAACTCTGCTGGTCGCCCTAGGACTCGGAGGAGGCGAAGGATGAGGGTGTCGTGTAGATTCTCGAGATCTTCTGGCAAAAAATTGAATGGACCACGAAGGCTCCGGACAATTTGTCCCCCATTCGCCACAGGCTCCCCTTGTCCATTGTTTACTGGTTCTGCACGGATTGGAGGCACTTGCTCTGGGACTGGCGTTGGCCTAGGATTATCTTGAGGCGCTCCTGGAATAACTCGTTCCAGATCATCAAMATGAGCGTCAAGTCCTCTGAKGAGTGCCGAAAATTGATGWTCAAATTTCKCTRAAAGTTCATTAASATCTCTCCTCGTCACTACTTTTGGCGGTTGAACTGCTTCCTGATGCTGAKACTGAATATCAGCAGAATTTMTGACATTCGTTTCTGACGCTGCTTGTGATTCAGCATCTGTGTTTCTGCGACTTCTTGTTGCGCGTGCCATCGTTGACTTTTTGATCTTGTCCCCACAGACGGCGTCAATTGTTCCAGGAATTAATAACCTAGATGTAAAAAGTAAGGGGAGTGAAATCTTGATTTATGTTTCTTTAATGATCGCCGGAAGTTTCGCCGGAAACACGCCAGAAATCTGCGTCA